>JARHVA010001803.1:1800000-1992500 GCA_037957365.1 Torreya grandis
TTGTTACTTACACATTCAAAGATATTACATTACTTTCATAGTTTTAATTTTAACATACACTAAAATCACTTCATTGCATAATATGTCCACTAATAATGTATACATAGTATCTTCTCTACATGAAATGATGGTTTCAGTATGAGGAAAAAATAATCTATTCTTCTCTATTTTGTATGATAATACTTCAATTCAATTGACTTCAATGTATTCAAATCACCTCACACAATCTCTATAGCCCCTTGTATACACTTGATTGCTTCCTTCTTTTGACTTCTATATAAAAATATTAGTTAGTTAATTGAATAACCTTTTATTGATGCAATTAGTATAACACAAGAAAGAAAAGTTTTAAACTTAATATTTATAATGATTCTAATGATATATTTATTTGTCTAAATCATTCTAAGATATATCATGATAAGATTGATATATAAATCCAAAAATACAATGAAAATGAAGAAAAAACTATTTTTTTTTGTGTAGGGGGTTTCTCTAATTGTTCAAATTCTTCATGTAAAACCACAGCTTAGAATAGGTAAAAACTATTACTTCATTATGGCATTGTTACTTACACATTCAAAGATATTACATTACTTTCATAGTTTTAATTTTAACATACTATAATCATCATTGCATATATATATATATATATATACATATGATGGTTTCATATGAGGAAAAAATATATTCTTCTCTATATGATAATATATATACTTCAATGTATTCAAATATCATACAATCTCTATAGCCCCTTGTATACACTTGTGCTTCCTTCTTTTGACTTCTATATAAAAATATTAGTTAGTTAATTGAATAACCTTTTATTGATGCAATTAGTATAACACAAGAAAGAAAAGTTTTGAAAATATATATATATATATATATATATATGTATATATGTGTCTATATATATATAGTTATGTTGTGGTAATGGTAGAACTGATTGTAAGGAAGATCATCCATTTTAATTAGAACTTATAAGTGATTGGGAAGACCATAAAGTTAATATATACTATAAATCATAATAAACGCCTTTGTGTTGCCTCTAAAACAAGAGAGAAAACTCTTTTTATTGATATTTAATATTCCTCTTCATAGGCCTAAATGTATTTCACTTTACCATCAACATATTTCATATTGTATTGCTTATTTTGTTTAAAAATACTATAGGTTGGTAGATATTGTTATCAAGGGTGTACTGAGCTATTTGAAAATATCCAGAAGGAAGTTATACCTCTTGGTGAGTTGGAAGAGCTTCTATAAATAACTCAATATTTTGAATTATAATGTTGCATTGTCTCTTTATGTCAATATATTGGTCATTACCTAGAATGTTTGATTTTATAGGGTGACATTGAATTCAGATACATTAATTTTAAGTATTCAACCTATATAGCTTTGGAAATTTTCTAGAAATTTTTCCTTCATGTGATCTCTATAAAAAATTTCTCTATTATTGTTGAAAGTGGAAGTATTTTTTAATGGCTAATTAGGAAGCTATTATTTCTCATGGTGTTCTCAAGTGTTGGGGGAGCTCATTGATCTTATGTAATGTTTTGGGATTAAGATATTTGTTTCACAACATTAGAGGGTGGAACTACAAATCAAATCAAATGTTGATGTTATTTTAGTGTCATATAGCCATTGTTATTCTTATTTAAAGTCTAAGAGAAAATACACACTCTACTTTCACATTTCCATTATGATTATCTTATAAAATGTCATCATTACTATGTGTGATATAAAAGTAATAGATGGAGGCTCTAGCTAAAATCAAAAGTTTTGGGTATGAAAAATTGTATCAAACTCTTAAAATCAATTATGATTCTCTCAAAATTGAAATAAAATCTCTCATAGTAATATCGTTCTAGGTGGCATTTCGCTAATAAAACTTTAGTTGACTTTTTCCTATCATGCAATAATACTCATAGCCATGAAATATACTTATTGGTGGAGTCTCATTTTTATTTTTTCATTTTGTTTAGAGTTCAACTATACTTGGCTTTTTTTCATTAAAAAAAGTAGGTAGAATAAAATCCATTACATTTGCATGGTTTTTAAGTTGTTTTTTTATATGAGTTTTTCCTTTAAAGACAATGTGGGATTTTCAAATCTCATTAGTCAATTGTAAAGAATACTCAACTTCCATTCTCGAGTATATCACATGGGTAGGATATTGATTAGCAACATTTTTAGCTCCTTTTATATATAGTTTAAATTTATATTTATTAAGCTTATTTCCCAAGATGTGCATTACTTTTATTTTAGATATTCATAAGAATTCCTATAGAGCACACAATATGAAATCTATATGTGTCTATGTATGAGTTTTAGTTAGGTTGTGACTTTTTACTTTCCTAGACATAATAGAAAAAATTAATGATTCATCTATAGGGAAAAATATATTCTCAAAGGTAGTTATTAGTCAATTGTGAAGAACACTCAAATGCCATTATTGAGTTAAAAAGAATAGTATAGCTACCATTTTGGCATGTGAATTTGACCCTATGTGAAAAATTCAATGCTTAGAAGATTGGATCCACTATTTTTTAGGTAGAAACGATATGAGAAAAATTTATAAGTTAAGCTAAATAAATCATATATGTTATGCTTACTTGATATTTGCACTTTAGTTAATCGGTCCTCTAGATTCTTTGAAGTACAAAATTGGCCCTTCCTACATTCTATGAACAAGTCAAGTGAAGATGTGACCCAGCTAGACATGGCCATAAAACCTTGAATTAATTAACCATTATAAACTAGGATATTTTACATGTCCACATTCATTACCATTAGTCTTGAACACAATCCTTTTTATGATGCAATAACTTCCTTCACATTGTTGTTTCTACAATAAGAATTGTTGTCAAATCTTTTATTTAATTTCAATCTTTAAAACTATGTTAGGTTTTGTATGTGCATTACAAGTGTTATCCCTTCACAGATGTTTTATATACAAGGTATCCCAAACATCTATGGAGGAAGGACACTTGTAATGCATGTAAAAAACCATTTATAATTCAAGGCAAAGAATATATACATGTTATACCTACTTAATATCTAAATGTTGGTTAATGAATCCTCTAGATTATTTAAAGTACATAACTAGACCTTCTTATCTTCTATGACCAAGTCATGTGAAGATACAAGATCAATTTATTTTTTTAGGTGAAGTTTCAACCTTGCTTTATTTTAATTGATTAAATAACTAAAAATTCATGGCCACAAGAAGGTAGTAAATAAAAATTTGAGGTTAGGGTTAGTTATACAATATATTTTTCTATGTTTGAAACTTTATTCCTTTATGGGTATTGTTTTCCACATGTCTTTTAACTATTTTATTTTTTTGGAGGTTGTAGACACCATAAATTACATTACACAAGTGTATAACGTGTTGTGTTGAAAACCCCCCTTAGACCCCCTTTATAACAAGTATTCCTATCCCATGCCTTTACCACACATATTTAATTAATTAATTAAGATTAATTGAATATTACCTATGCCACCTCACTTAGCCACCTTACCCCAAGACCAATTCTTCCCCTATGAGTCACCACTAGACTTGGTCTCCCACAAATAACTAATTTTTACCCTGTAAACAAATTTCTAACCAATTACATTATAGCCAACCTCACATATTGACCATTTCTTAATGGGTGTCACACTTGGCATGGAGAAACAGAAGAAAGGAGCCAAAAATAGCCCTTTTGACCTATTCTTATACCACCAACGTCAATCAACCCTCAATTGACATTAGTCAACCTAAGACCAATGTTGGTAGGATCATTGACATCAGTTACTTAAGCAATGTTCTAAACCCATTTTGCCCCCCCCACAAACATTCTCTCTCTCAAGTAAAAACTCACTCAAGAGATTCAAAGCACTCTTAACAAGTTTTTGGTGATTATCCACTATAACCAAGCTCACAACTTCTCTGTACCAGTTAACTCTTGAACTAGAATTGATATTTTGTGTAAAGATCTTAAAATATGGTGAAAAAGAAACACAAACTCATCTCTATTTGATCAGTCACCTTAACAAAGCTTTATCAAGAGTATTTCTTTAGGTACTTATATCATTTAAGTATCCCTATATTCTATGAATTCTAATTTTTTAATAGCATTTACACAAGTCCCATCATCCCCAAGGAGGAGTTGGAAAAATCTTTTGTCTCCATACCTCTGCCTTAACCAAACCAAACTTCTCACTTAGACTTCTTACCATCTCTCTAACCCCTCATATGACTCTTTTTCCAACCCCATTAAGCTATCAAATATCCTTCCCTATACTCAAGAAAAACTTTTATGAATTTTTGACTCCATTTCCCCTATCGACATTGGTTATCCTACCAACACAGTGACATTGCCACTACCGACATCAGTTACCCTACTGACATTAATGCCTATCCTTTTAACCAAATCACCTTGAACTAGCCCAAATAGCCCTTTAACAAACCAAAATTATATTTTGCTTGCTCTATGATACTGATTGATACACATAGGTTATAAAAAAGGTACATGTAACTCTTTCTCTCTCTCTCTCTCTACTTTAATTTATCATTTCATTTTTAACTCTTTGTATTAAATAGTGGACTGTCATCCCTCAGGAAGTTTGTCACTTCCTAGAACAAGTAAGTTGCTTGGTAGCCCACTCACCAACCTACTAACAAATATTTTGTGGTAGTGTGTTCTTACTTGTAGGTGGTCCTCCCTAGCCAAAAAGGATTTTGTGACTTTTTATGGATATGGTGCACACCAATCTAAGTACATATAATCACTAATCCCCAATCTTTCTTTCTCTATTTCTCACTTCTTAAATTTAATCAAAAATAATTGAAACATTTTTGGCATGCCCAGTGGGACCCCTAAAACTTTCCTTAGATTCATTGTATGCTTTTTAAGCATTCGATTAAGTTCACATTAGTGAATTTATCATTTTTTACACTTTCTCTCTCCTCTTATTACTTAGAAAAAAGGAAAAAATAAATAAAAATGCAATTTTCATTATTTTCTTATTTTAGAAACAATACATTAAACTCTTCTCTCTCTCTATCATTCTTTTAACTTCACAAAATAAACTCAATATATTTTTAAAGTTAAAAATAATTCTTTTCTCATGCATGCACAGATAAGATAGTGAAAATCATCCTCTTTTCCTATTCCTCTTTGTTTTCATCTAAATTAACACAATTTCAATTTGGGTTTAAAACATTCTACATTTCATTCTCTGTCTGTTGCATAATTAACACATCTAGTTAATTAAAGAATTATGAATGAATCTTAGGTCACAAATGTTACACATCTAAACCACAAACACAAAATAATCACTTCAACAAACCTGAGACAAGACCCATCAAGATTTCATCACCTAGTGGATCACCTTACCCTACCTGGTTATTATACTTGGACATCATTACCAAGGGAAGAGCCCACTTTATTCTTTGATAGAGTATAAAATCTAGGTAAATGGTATATTTTGGTTAAGTGACCTGGCTCAGATTCAGGCTCATGAATTGGGGAGAGCAAGCTCCTAGCATAGGCTATGTACCTAATCTAACACAGATACTTTTTGACAACCAAAATTTACTTAAAACCATCCTTAAACTACTTTCTAGTACCTACAACAACCAATTCTTCTTCTTATTCTTTTCTTAATGCATAAACTAACATGACTAAAATTAATCTCTAGTAGTTAATATTAGTGGTTACATGCTATTTTCCATTTTTTTGTATTTTTGAGTCTATGAGGATGCTTCTTTTCTAATTCATGAGATCAAACCAAATTTGATAAATAAAAAATTTGAATAATCTCTAAAAACTAGACTTCTTGAGTGTTTATCACTCTCATACAAATTCTCTAAGACCTTTCATACACCTAGATTTCACTCTCTAAATCCTAGAAACTCATTTTTTACACTTTCTAGACTTCCACAGTGACTAACATTGGCTATATATAACCGACATTGGTAGCTGCCCCAACTGACATCAATCATAAGTGATTGAGGTCAATGATTGTGTAAATTTTTAAATTTATAGTCTACCTTAAATAGTAACTTCACACAGCCTTTTAAACTTTATCTAAACCTCATTTACCTTCAACCCAACCTTAACACAGTGTATTTAGAGAGTTAGTGTATTTTTTTGCATGGTTTTAACCTGAAGCCAAGCAAAGACACTAATTATGCAATCCATCCTTCGCTTCCACCTTCCCCTTCTATTTTTGAATCCACAATGTAATAAGATATGGAAAGAATGCCCAGCCCTAATCAAATTTCTATTGTAGTTATAAGAAATCAATATTTCACTTAATTTCTTGATCATAATGTAACCACCTTCCAAAATTACCTTACTAAAATCCAAACTCAAACCTCTTTGGGTGACCCACTCATTAGAATGCCAACATCATTGATGGTATAAAATCTAGTTTCAACTAAACCTTTTATGGTTACCCAAACCATCACATCAACCAATAACCTAATTGTGCATGATGTTCCAAGTGTAGCATCATCCACCATTCAATCCAACCTCTAACCTATCATAACTTTCTTACCTTCACAAGCATAAGGGGTGCAATCTATTTCAACCCCATTTCAGAACTTGGTGGTACCCATCCCATCAAATCTTACACCTGTTAACACCTGAATCACATTTCACCCCTCACCAATCATAAATATGCCTTTCACTCAACCCATAACCACAAATCAAACCATTTCCCTTACTTTAGTTGGGTAAGCCCCATTTATTTTTATGCCTTAACCTATGACTCATTATCCTTATGTTGTGTTAACACAACCATAACAGGTAGTGTCATATATGTCTTCAACTTCTTATTCTCTTCTTTAAAATGTAGGAGGTGTTTCTCAAATAAATCCTCCTCCTAATCTCATCAAAATTCTCATGGATAAAATGAGAAACCTTAAGACATCTATATCTAGCTCAAAGAATATTTTATCTTATGATCAGATCTGCAATGAACACATTCACCCCTCTATACCAATTCATCCATACCCAAACCAATGGGAACTCCCAAAATTTGCCCTTTTCCATAGCAAAGAGGACCCACAACAACACTTGTGAGCATTCAGACATGCTTGCTATTTGATAGGACATGATGATGCCCTATTACTTCATAAATTTCTCATGTCTCTTTTAGGAGCTACTTTGGATTGGTAGAGTTCCATCATGCACCATTCACTATTCTCTTTCACTCAACTTGCACAAATTTTCCTTGATCACTTCTCCATTAATATCTCCAAAAAGGTTTCCATAATAGATCTTTATTCTATTCAGTAATTTGATGACAAATCTATTGCTATTTTCATTTCTTGTTGGAGAGGTTTCATAAACCAACTCTCCTTTTCCCTACCTCAACCTGAGCTCATTGAAATCTTATCTAGAGCATGTGAAAAACATATTTCATCCACACTCTGGGTACAAACCTTTCACACATTAGATGAAGCTTTCATAATGGCACAAAAGCTTTAAATCTGGGCCATAGATGAGGATAGGATCAAATTGTGTATTCAAAATTCTAATTCTAAAGAAAATGATCCTTCTTCAACTAAAAATTCTCAACCAAATAAAAAATCTAAAGGGTCTACAAATGTTATGGTTGTGAAATCTTCTTCTTCTACAAGCATGACTCAACCCTCAACATAATCAAACCCAACCAACTCAATAAATCTCTTTCAACAATAGTATGAACAACAATAATATACTCTTATTGGGGAGTCATATGCCCCCATTTTAGAAATTCTACTCAACCAAGGAGTTATCAACCTTCTTACCATCAAACCTCCAATCCAATTTGATCCTTCTCAACCTATTCCAACATGGTTCAAAGAGGTTGAGTTTTAAAACTATCATCATGCCAAGGGCCACAACATCAATGATTAAAAAACTCTTAAAAATATTGTCCAAAATATGCTAGATAAGGGCAATCTTATTTTAGATAATCCAAATGCTCCCCCAAACTATAATATGGAGATATTCAAACAACACTTCCCTAATCACACACCCAACCAAAACATAGTCCACACTACTCCTCAAACTTCTTCAGAACATAAGATTCATACAATCAATGTGATCTTTCCCTTACACCTAACCATTGCCACAATAAGAGGTCCCTATTTTACCTACTCCTACCCCATAAATGGTAGAATCTAGTTTGAATCCATGTCCTCTTTTAGTAGAAGAACCTATTTCTCCTCTTCCATTTCCACATGAGGAAGAGCAACCTTTACGACTCCCATTACCCCATGAGGAGTCACCAATCACCTTTACACTTACCTCACCTACACTTTCAAAAATTGGAGATCATGCTTCTCCTACCCCTCAAAAAAATAGTGAGAGAAATCCTTTGTTACTTCCTCTTCAACCCATAAAAGAAAGTGACTCATCCACTCCTCTTTCACAAATAGATGAGTTGGATTTCTCCACTTTAACATTTGATGAAGAAACCATTGAACCACCCTCAAGCCAACCCATCTTTCCATTCCTCTTACCCATGGAGGATCTTATCTTGCTTGTTCCTCATCCACATGTTAAAGGAACAATCATATCGTCTCTTTATCCCCTTGAGGAGCCCTCATCTCCTTATTCTCTACCTAATGTAGGGGAACATACTTCTTCATCTATTACTAAACAAGATGACCCAATTTTGACTCTTTCCCATCTTTGGATGGAAATATTAGAGGCAAATAAATCTCCCTCTCTCTCAATCATCCAAAGATAAACTGGTTGAATCCACACCAATGACATCTAAACTATTTTCACATTTAGTGGAAAATCTCAAATTCCTTAATTCTAAGAAATTATATCAAGCAACATTTTGGGATCACCTTAAAACACCCTATCCAACATAGAGAGTATTTCCCTTCATTGCTAACCCTCTCAAAACCATTTATCCTAAGGTTTTTGATAAGGTGTGTGTTGCTTCACCTAAGCTTTCAAAAGCCTCTTCTTCTACTTGAGAGCCCTCCACCTCACATGCATCTACCACATTGAAATAGATAAGATCTTTAGGCAAATGACCAATTTATAATCTAGTTAATCCACATATGAAGTTAGATTTAACCCCTCAAAAACAAGGGGGTGTCTTTCTCCCTGAACCAAATAAGAAAGGTAAAACCCCAAAACCTCACTGATCTACCCTTCTTTTACCTCCAACCTTACCATCTATTTTGGGTCCACATCCCTCTACCTTGGTGGGAGTGTCACCAACCCATGTAAAACATAAAGTGACATTACCTCCATTATTTCCATTACCACCTCACAAACCTTCAACATCTATCACCCTCTTACCCAAACTTAAAAAAGTGGAAGTGAAACATGTGGGTTCAGCACCACCTAAAAGGGTGTCACACAAGACTACACCCATCACCACCAAACTCAAAAAGGTGTCCACTCCACCTATGATAATGAGTGTTAACCCATTTCAAGGCTCCCAAGTATTCTATCTACACTAGTTATTGCAATCATCAGCAAATAATTTTTCCCCCCATCAAACCATTTGATCCTCTTGGACTAAAACCATTATGGTTCAATGATTGACAAGTTTGTTTATAACATCATTCTCTAGGACATGATACTGAGAGTTGCAAAGCTCTCATAATAATGATTCATCACCATTTATATGTTGATGTTATCTTGGGTATTAAATTAGTTGAAACTCCTAACATTCAACTCTCAACATCTGTAATGCCTCACAAAACCCCCTTTCACATTAAACCCAAAGATGTTATTATACCTTCTCTATCACCTCCTTCACCTGTATTTCAGATTAACATGATCAATGTGACTACATGATCACAAAAATAGAAAGTAAAAGGAAAGGAAAAGGTCTCTACTCCTTAGGTTCACCCCTTTACAAAGGATGTCCCCTCTTCAAATCCCAATATTTGCATCTTGGGTGTCCCACAACAGTCATCATCGGGAGTTATCCAAAACTCCATGGTGAAACAATTTCCCCGATGAAGATGTATTTGTATGAGTTAATTAAAAACTCGTCTCAACATCAATAGGCTCTCATTAGTGGCTTACAAGCAATTGAAGTTCAACCTGAAGACCCTCAACCCCTTACAACCTTCATCAATTCTCTCAACACCATCTCTATGATCTCTTTTAGTGATTCAAAGATCCCCTCTTAGTATCTTGAAGATTAGGATTCTTCCCTCTTTATCACTTCATACATTGATAAAACTCATGTTAAGAGATATTGATGGGGGAGCCATCATCAACATCATTTCAACCCATTCTTACAATCAATTATCACTCCTGGATAATTAGTTATCACAAACGGATGTAGTGCTATGTTCTTTTAATGACTCTACTGCTACAACTAACAAACGGATGTAGTGCTATGTTCTTTTAATGACTCTACTGCAACAACTATTGGCACCATGGTATTGCACATCCATGTGGTTCCTCATACCCTTATTGAGTTATTTTATGTTATATAGGGTGAATTCCAATACAACATACTTCTCAAGTGACCATGGATATGTTATATGGCATGTGTACCTTCCACATTGCACCATTGTGTTAAGTTTGAATATAATGGTCAAGTTCATGGCATTCCTACCGACCCACCTCCATTCAAGACATGTAACATGACCTATATCCAAATGATGTTCTTATTCCTTTCAAAACATCATCACCTCCACAACCCACTTTTGAAGCCTCCACAATTTTTGCTACCCTAGACACACCTATACCAACTACATAGGTTCCTAACAAGGATCCCATAGAGGAAACCTTAAAGCGATTATCACTTGGTGAATATCATTTGTTAACTCTCAACATGTTCCATACTCCTCAAGAGTATGTAAAACCTCACATGAGTGCCAACTATGATCCTTTTATTGTTATTATCATCCCATATGGTCCACCCCATCTCAAAACCAACTTCACATATGGAGGAATTGATCAATCTCTTATCGTGGGTAATTCATCCTCTTCACCCCAAAACTTTAACTATGATTTTTCCTTCTTAAGCAAGCCTAACCTTGCACATAATTATCTCTATATGTGTGCTTGGAAATTTTTTGGCTTAGGACATTATGATCAAGGTGCTCAGATGTCCATTTAATACCCTACCCATCAAACCATTGATAATGCCAAACAATGGCATGGCATTGGTTATGCTGACCCAACTCAATCCATTACTACTTCTTCTATTCCCATCATTGAAGAACCTATATCTCCTTATAAATCCTCTTATCCACCATGACCCACTAAATTAGAGGTATCTATACCTCCTATTTTTTTCAATAAATGTCATTCACTTGGCCCCCCTTACTCATCACCAGGGTAAGGAAACATGGTCATTTCCTTTCATACATCCTCACATGATCAATGAGGATTATCCCATAATTAACACCATATATTATGCAATTGATGATGACATTCTTACCTATATGGGTTCCAATGATTCTTACATCAAATGATTGCTCCCTTTTGAGACACAAGTTATGTTAAATGAATAAATCATCGACATTAACTTGCCTTCTCATGATGACCCTCATATTCTTAAAATAGGTCAATCTCTAGATTCTTTTGAATAAAATAAATTCACCACATTTCTCTATAACCATAGTAAGTATTTTACTTGGTCCTATAAAGACATGCCTAGTATTGACCCCTCAATCATAACCGATAACATTGTAACTAATCATGATGCTAAGCTAGTTAAGCAAAAAAATCATAAAATGCATCCTCATGTTTCTCTCCTTGTCAAGGATGAGCTCCAAAACCTCCTCTCTATTAACTTCATCCAAACTATTGACTACCTATAATGGGTTTCCAAGATTGTATCTGTTATGAAAGCAATTGGGCGAATTTGTATTTGCATTGACTACCACAACCTCAACCTTGCTTATCTAAAGGATGACTTTCCTTTGCCAAGTATTGATCAACTTGTTGATTTAATAGCCAGCCATGAGATGTTATCACTTATGGATAGATTATTATGATATAATCAAATCCTAGTTGCCCCTAAGGATCAACACAAAACAACCTTTATCACCCCATGGGGAAATTTTTAGCTATCAAGTTATGCCCTTTGGATTGAAAATGTTGGTGCTAACTATCAATGTGTCATGAGTTATATCTTCCATGAACTCTTACACACAATTATGGAGGGTTATATTGATGACTTACTCAGGAAATCTAAACTTCATCTGGATCACTTAGGGGTCCTTAAAATCATTTTCACTCACCTTCTTCAATATAACATTCGAGTCAATCCAAAGAAGTATGTGTTTGGTGTTTTTCTAGAAAGATCTTGGGATTTATCATCTCTCTTTGAGGTATTGAATTTGACCCTACTAAGTTTCAAGAAATCCTCAAAATTCCTCCACCAACCACACTCAAACAATTCTGTAGCCTCCAATGTAAACTCCAATCGATTTATCACTTTATCTCTCAGCTATCAGATCATTGTCAACCTTTTCACCATGTTATTAAAAAATAAATTCCTTTCCATTGGGTTAAAAATTTCAAGGAAGCATTTTTTGCACTCATATATTATTTCCTTTCTCCACCCATACTTATTCCACCTAAGGAGGACCAACCCTTCTATCTTTATATCACTTCAACTAACCAACTTTTAGGAGCTATGATAGCACATAGGGATGATCACCACCATGAGCAAGTAGTCTATTACATAAGCTAAACACTTATCAACTATGAAACTCACTACACTCATATTAATAATTTATGCCTTGTTTTAGTATTTGTAGCTTCTAAACTAAGACATTACCTCCTCAACCATAAAACTTATGTCATCACCCACACTGACCCTCTCAAATACATGCACTCTAAACCTTACAACAAACAATACATAGCTTGGTGGCTTATGTTTCTAGTTGGATTCAATTTGGAATTCATCCAACATAAGTCCATCAAAAGGAAAACCATTGCTGACCAACTAGTTTTCGCTCCTCTCCTTGATATCTAACCCTCAAATCTTAAATTCCTTGATGATTCTATTTTTATGATTTCTATCGATGATATCACCTATCAAATGATGATGTTCTTTGATGGGTATAAATTTCAAAATGGTGGGGGAGTGGGGGTTATCCTCATCCCTCTTGATGGTGAGATGATGCCTTTATCATTTAAACTAGACTTTCACTGTACCAACAATATGGCTGAATATGAAGCCTTAATTCTAGGGTTTCAAATGGTTATCCTCTTAGATATCAAATCCATATCCATTTTCAATAACTAAAAATTAGTCATCAACCATGTCAATGGTTCTTATCTATGCAAGAATGAGACTCTACAATGGTATAAACATCATGTAGATACCTTATTATAATCATTTGACCATTACTATTTTGCAGACCATTCGTCACTCAACCAACAAGTTTATAGACACAATGGCTTCTTTAACCTCCCACATACCCTCTTCCTCCAAAATATGTGTCACTATACATCGCCTAACTTTATCGTCTTACTTTTCCTCCAATATCCTCTTAATGGGGAATATCATTAATGATCCACACAACTTGTGGTATACTCAACTCAAAAATTACCTCTCTTACTCTATTACTCCTCATGACCTCTCCCATAATGTGTGGCATGCATTCATCAAGTGTGATATATGTTACACTATGATAGGGGGATTTCTCTATAAATGGGGTTTTGATGGTCTCCTCCTTCGATGTCTCACTAGTAAGGAGATTCCCTTTTCTATTAAGGAGGTTCATGATGGGATTTGCAGTGGTCATTTTAATGGTCATGAAATTTCCAAACATCTCTTTTGCCTTAGATATTATTGGCCAACACTCTCTTGTGATTTTACTAATTATGTTAGATGTCTCAAATGTCAACAACACGCCAACCTATTTCACATTCCTAGTCATGTATTACAAGTTTCTAAGGACTTTTGGCCCTTCTCTCAATGGGGTTTAGACTTAATTGGTGAGATTAACCCCCATTCCTCTCTTTATCATTGATCAATCATAACAACAATATAATAATTCACTAAGTTGGTTGAGGCCATTCCTCTCATATCGACTAAGGCTAATAAAATCATTGAATTTATCAACTATCATATCATATACCATTTTGGTGTACCTTACAAAATCATAATTGACAATGGTAAGTCTTTTAAAAATAATACTGTCTAGTAACTCTGTGATGCCTTTGATATCAAACTTAGCTTCTCTTTACCCTATTTCCAACAAGCCAAAAGGAAAATTGAAGCCTCTAACAAAACTTTGACCAAAATCATTATGAAAGTGGTTAACACTTTTGGCAACGATTGGCACATTCACATCCCCTATGCTTTATGGTCTTACTATACTAGCATTCACACTTCTACAGAAGCTACACCTTTCTCCCTGGTCTATGGGACAAAAGTTGTTTTTCCCCTTGAAATCCAAATTCCTTCTCTTAGGATTTCACTATAAGACATTCTAACTAATGATGAATTTCACCAAGAATTTTTTTCTCAACTTGAGTTGCTTGGTGAATGTCATCTCATAACCCTTAACCATCTCAAAATCTAGTAAAAGCGTATCAATTGCACCTATGACAAAAAACCTTAAAGAGCATGATTTCAATAATGGAGATCTCATCTTAAATGAAAATCAACATGTGACTAACTTAGAAAATAGAAAACATGGCAAGTTTTCTCCCAATTGGCTAGGACCCTACATTATAACTCATAAATATGACTCTAGAGCTTATTGCTTGTCTTCTCTCAAAGGATGACCAGAACCTGAACCTCTAAATGTATTGAATTTATGACCATTCTTTTGTTTATTAACACTTTATTTTTTTTTAACTTAAGCTCATCCCATGAGCAAACCCACTATATTCATATTCTTTTCACCTTACCCTTATTCCTTCACACTTAGTTAACCTATGAAGTGTTTTTGTTTTGTCCCAAAATATGGAAAACCTATAAGCCTCTATAGACTTGTCCATGACTAAAGTAATAAAAAGACTCAAAAAATCAAAATCAAACTAAAATAATATGGGATACATCAACTACACTCCCATGAAGAACAACTACATTCAAATAGACTACTCCCTTAAAGGATAGCTATTAAAAACCAACAAAATAAAAAAGACTAGACCATACCCTTGAAGGATGTCTAAGTCAAAAAACCACTATCAAAAGCAAATATGATTCATAAGCTTCCCTATTGATCAACTTCATCCCATTGTGAGCTTCCCACATTGATCAGCTTACATAACAAAAGCAAAAACAAAGAAAAAATAAAAAAGAAACACAATAACTTTATGTCATGGACTTTTCTATAGTCATTCTCGGACAACCCACAAATAGGGCATAACATTATTAATCCAAAGGTTATGCTACCTCACTAATCCTATTCCATTTTACACCCTCTTTCCCTCAAAAAAACATTTTCAAGGGACTTTGAGCTTACTTAACACAAGGTGAAAACCATACTTTTCTAACTAACAAATGGTCAACTAATGCAAGGCATAAAAAAGGTTCAAAATTTAGAGCCTATTTACGTTGTTATTTTGGTTTGTGTCAATAATGAGCACCTTTTCTCTCTCTTTTACCTTTCACTTCACATGTTGACTTTTCTTCTATAGATACATTTTCCATTAGAAAAACTCACCATCTCAACTCATAAACATAACAACTCCAAATCTTACACCTACCCCAAAACCAATGCCTAAAAACAATCATTTCTAGTATATACCATCATATATATGGGACAATGTAAAAAATGCAACATGAACACCATTCTCCTAACTAAAAATAAATAGTAATAATGTCACAATTCCAAAAACTATCACTTATGCATACACCACCACATATGGAAAATGTAGAAACCAAACAAACATGACCTAAAACCAATCATTTCTAGTATATACCATCACATATATGGGACAATGCTAAAAATGCAACATGAACACCATTTTCCTAACTAAAAATAAATATAAATAATGTCACAATGCCTAAAACCATTACTTATGCATACACCATCACATATGGACAATGTAGAAACCAAACAAACATGATGTGTTGACCAACACATTCATTTTTAGTATACACCCAATCACATATATGGAAGGTACTAAGAATGCAATCTAACCATCATTTTCCTAAAAACCAATACATAGGAAATAAACCAATACCAAACCACTAATTTTTAGTATGAAACCAATTACATATATGCTAAATACTAAGAATGCACCTAAACCACAATTTTCTAAATACCAATACATAGGAAATAAACCATGACCAGAACATATGTTTTTAGTATAAACCACCACATATGGAGCATGATAAAAATAAAAATTAACCAAGCATATACCATTTTACATATGAAAAGTGCTAAACCTTTATCTCATAAACACAACCATTTAATTCTATTCATATACCATCACATATGCGAAAGCTAAACATGAAAATCTCATCTACTATGCATATGCCATCACATACATGGAAGTGCTAGTAAACCAACATCATCATTATATCAATATCATAACCATTTATCCAAAACCATAAACCTATACATTAAAATAACATTTACATCATCATCACATGAAATAAAACATCTCATCATGTGTGTGTGTGTGTGTCTGTGTGTGTGTGTGTGTGTGTGTGTGTGTGTGTGTGTGTGTGTGTGTGTGTGTGTTGAATCAATATAAATCATATAAAAATATTAACATCTCTCATTTATCTCCCATATACATCTCACATCATCGGCTCATAGGCTAGTATATATACAAAAAATTAAAAAAAAAAAAAAAATATCTCTCAAAATTAGGATCAACACGGCCTCCTCAAAATCATGGTGAACATGATGAGGTTGTGTCACCACTACCCTCTCCCTATCTCCATCTTCATGTACTAGAACTTGACGTTCATGTCTTTGATCCCTCCTGCTCCTTGAACTCTAAAACTATAGGAATTTGTAGAAACTCACAGATTGCCCTCTCATAGTATATGATCTCATCTAGTGTAGTGTTGTATCTTTTAAGAGATATAGTCTGTGAAGGACCCATGGCACCTACCTATCCTACTACCTATATTTATACCTATGGAGGAGGAGGAACAACTACCAATTCCCATGCAGTTAACCTTAATTGATCTCTCTCTACTATTAATGAATTAACTCATCCCTATAGACTAGCCACCTAAGTCTAAAGATGGCCCACCTGACCATATAACCCTAAGACCTCTACTTGTGAGGAATCTTGTAAAATGACTATAACATCTCTCTCATGTGCCAAACCTTGCATCTATAAATCTAGTTTCCTAAATGGTATAACTAGGTGTAGTCCTACCCACCATGCCTAATATGCCCTAGTGCATCTAACATCATACACATTTGTGCCTACCAATAGCTCCTCAAAATTAGGTCCATCTATCTCCAATGGCAAAGGGAGTGCTACCTTGATGTCATCATGCCTGTATTTGGGGAAAGTAGGTGGAACATCCTACATAAGGTTGAGCTATCTCCTAACCCATGCCATGGGTATCATCTCAAGCTCCCCTACTCTCCTACCTCTGACCCACAGTGTGCTCTATAGCCCAATGAGATCCTCCCCTTAACCTATAAAAACTAGATACATCATGTAGGGGTTCTAGATAATATCTCTTAGACTCAAGCTATCTAGTAGCCCTCTGTAGTGCATGATATCCCACACAATGCCATCAACCCGTGTCTATTCCATGGCCTCTTGCTATCATCTAAACCTAACTCTAAATCCCATTGCAATCATGGATGATAGTCCTAGTGGCTGTGTAACTATGATGTGCTCGTATGCCTAATAATGTAGTAGGTGTCTACCACATAAACTATAGCATTTATGTAGATGTAAACCCCACAACTCTCTATACAATTGAGCTAATTATACATGCCCCCATGCAAAAACTATCCTCTACTCTATCATATGAGCTAGGACCCCTATCAAGGCAATCATAAATCTACCACCATCTATGTCTGGTAGTGTGTACACCATGATTTTGATCATCATTAGGATGTTATGATGATACTCCTCTTCATCTACCAAAAATAGATGCTCATAAGTGAATGATATTGAGTGATATGTAACCTCACTCACATGATCATTGAATAATGACACCATATGGATGTCATATTCGCCCCTCATGCATGAAAAAAATTGCTCACCATATAGCAGTAATCTAAGGATCTTGTATACATCCTCTAGTGTGACTATCATCTCACCAATTGATAGGTGAATAGTGTTTATGGTATGATCCCACCTCTTAATCAACATAATCATCAAACTAACATCTCGAGTGACCTAACAATACTGCCGAACTCCACCAAGACCAATTATAGCCATGTGTTCCCACTCATTTGATGACACATCTCTCTTGATCCTAGTTAGGAGTGTTAAAAGATGGTCTCTCAAGGTCAACTCATGCCTCACTTGCAACCACAAACACACAAAATTAATCAATAGACCTTTCTAGCCACTACCTTAACCATTTTCCTTATCCCATAAGAGAACTACATTGACCTAAGGCCCTTTTGGGCTATGTAGGTAGCACTCAGTAGACATGGGATCTTTTAGGGCTAGCTCAGTCATCTACCCACCTAACTAGCCAACCTATCCCATTTTACACAAGGCTTTACGACCTATCTCTCATAATCCAGGCCTTTTAGTCAATCTCTCAATGTTCAACTAAGCTAAATCTACTCTATGCCATATGATTTGCTTATACCCTAAGGCTTCATGGATTTTCAACTCTTTTTCTCCCCATTTTTACCTTTTTTACTTTAACAAGGCCACTGATGTCAGTCACTTATCGATTGACATCGATGCCTAGACTATCGATGTTAGTGCACAACATGTTGACATTGGTGCCTTTGCCACCAATATCAATAAGAAGACCTTAACTAATGTTGACAAACTACCACCAATATTAGTGACTACTTAATCTCTAGGGCCAAACCCTACCCATTACTTATTTCCAATTTTAACCTTAAACTACCCTAAAACCAACCCAAACAAGCCTAAACATGTTCCTAACTCCCCACCACCCACCCAATACTCACTAGCAGCCTATTACACCCCCCACTTAACTCAAACCAACAAAATTACCAAAAAAACACACAAACCAAAGGTTTAAAGGACATTACCTCATCTCTCTACCTTTATCATGCTAGGATGACTAGTGCCTATGTTGCCATGCCTCTAGCTAAGTCTCCACCTTATCTCACCATTTGCTCATTTTTTTTAGATTTGTCTTGTTCTCTGACCAATCAACATGCAAATGAAATTGATTAGCTACCTAACCCTTTTTTATCAGGCTTGGTCAACCATCAACATCAACTATTTGTGCCCTAGGCTATCAACATCATCCACTTTACAACCAATGTTGGTATAACACTACTGATGTTGGTAACATGCAATAGCATTTTAATGCTTGCACATCACTTTTTACAGTCCCTTCTTCATTCTAGGGAAACCTTGCACACACCCTACCTTTACAAACTTGACTATGGGGATCATTTTCATCTCTACTCATGCCAACAATTACCCAAACACATTTTTCATTATGCACCCACTCATTACATTTGAGTTTGGTATCTTGATCATTCATGTTATCTAGTACACATTGATAATACCTTACATGTATGACTATCAATGGATTTGGATCACCACTAAGTAATCCTATCACCTATCACCTATTGTGTTTTTAGGGGTACTTCCTACCTCAAATTCTTAGAACACATTTGACTGTTGGAGCTATAGTTTTAGTTGATCCTACCTTCTCAGCTATCACTAACAATCTATGCCTTGGTAACTTTAACCAAAATCCTCCATGACCACACCTATTTTCAGCTTGTGAACATATTTTTTTATTACCTTATGACCATGATGCCATCTTTATACTACTAACCTATAACCAACCAATCTCATTTACTCCTTATCAAATTGGTCACTGATTTTGGGTTTTTCCCAATGAGTTCCTATTTTGAGGGGAAGGATATCACACCCCATGCCTAGACAGCTCAATTTTTATTTTTGTCTTGCAAATTGTTGGCACAAATTACCAAGATAAAAAGGGGAAAATGTAGACACCAAAATTATGTTACACAAGTGTATAACATGTTGTGTTGAAACCCTCTTTAGACCCCCTTTGTAACAAGTCTTCCTAACCCATGCCTTTACCCCACATATTTAATTAATTAATTAAGATTAATTGTATATTCCTTGTGTAACCTTACTTAGCCACCTTGACCCAAGACCAATTCTCCCCTTGTGAGTCACCACTAGACTTGGTATCCCACAAATAACTAATTCTCACCCTATAAACCAATTTCTAACCAATTACCTTATACCCAACCTCACATATTGACCATTTCTTAATGGGTGTCACACTTGGCATGGAGAAATAGAAGAAAGGAACCAAAAATAACCCTTTTGACCTATTCTTATGCCACCAACATTAGTCAACCCTTGATCAATGTCAGTCAACCTAAGACTGATGTTGGTGGCATCACTGACATTGGTTACTCAAGCAATGTTCTAAACCCATTTTGGCCCCCCCACAAACATTCTCTTTCTCAAGCAGAAACTCACTCAAGAGATTCAAATCACTCTTAACAAGATGTTGGTGATTATCCACTATAACTAGGCTCACAAATTCTATGTACCAATTAAATCCTAAACTAAAATTGATCCATTGTGAAAATAACTCAAACTATGGTGAATAGGCAACACACACTCATCTCCATTAGGTCAGTCACCTTAACAAAGCTTTATCAAGACTATTTATTTAGGTACTTATATCATTTAAACATCCCTATATTCTATGAATTCTAATTATTTTTTATTAGCATTTACACAAGTCCTGTCCATCCTTGAGGAGGAGTTGCAAAACTCCTTTGTCTCTATACCTCTACCTTAATTAGACCAAACTCCTCACCCAAACTTCTTACCATCTCTCTAACTCCTCATATGACTCCTTTTTCAACCCTATTAACTTATCAAATATCCTTCCCTACACTCAAGAAGGCCTTATATGATTTTTTAACTCCAATTCCCCTATTAACATCAGTTATCCTACCAACATCGATCACATTTCCACTACTAACATCAGTTACCCTATTGACATCGATGGCTGCCCTTTTACCCAAATCACCATGAACCAACTTGAATAGCCCTCTAACAAATAAAAATTATATTTTGCCTACTCTATGATACTGACTACTAACATAGGTTATAGAAAAGGTATATGAAACTCTTTCTTTCTCTTTACTTTACTTTGTCATTTCATTTTTAACTCTTTGTATTAAACAATGGACTGTCATCCCTTGGGATGTTTGTCACTTCTTAGAACAAGCAAGTTGCTTGGCAGCCCACTCACCAACCTACTAAAAAATATTTTTTGGTAGTGTTTTCTTACTTTCAGGTGGTCCTACCTAGCCAAAGAGGAGTTATTGACTTCATCTAGATATGATGCACACCAATCTAGGTACATATAATTACTAATCCCCAACCTTTCTTTCTTTATTTCACACTTCTTAAATTTAATCCAAAATAATTGAAATGGAGTTCATAAAATTAACTTTAAATGCATAGATTAGACAAGAGAATTATGTTTCCCACATGTCTTGGTGTTAGATACTTACAATTATCTTCATTCTACTATAACTATATATACACAATGTATGGAAAATATTTTGCTCTTATATATTTTCTCAATGATAGAACCTATTCTTTAGAAATTTTAGTTACTTTAAAGGTTACATTAATATTACATATTCTTTTAGATACACTTATAAATATGATATTCAATGAGTGAATAACATCACATTTCTACTTTTTTATGTTATAATGTATACCATCTTATGACATTAAAAAATATTGAGTTACTCTTAAATCACCTCTACACTACTATAGCCAAACATCGTAAAATTTACAATACTTATGGTGTCATGACTAGTTTTTGGTAATATGACATCACATCTAAGGTATTGAAAAATATAATTTTAATATTATGGTGTCTTACTTGGACATTTTTTATAATTTAATGCTAAGTCTTGATCCAACAACAATTTCTCTTTGTTGCAAGAAACTATATTAAATGTGATGTGTAAATAACCACTCAAACCCATCATCTACATAGTAGAAGCATAAATTTAGAATGATGTATCCCATATGGAAGAAACACAAATGGATTGTACAAAACATAATTAAAAATAATAATTTTATAAAATATTACAATGTACCATCACTTTATCAAAAATTTATCTATACATGAGTGACTATCCATACAATTGGATAAGTACAGATAGGGAATTCCATATCTTACATATATTTAAAAAAAATAGTCATAAGTGCATTCACTTTAGTGACATCATAAATTTAATCTTTCAAGTATTTTCTCATGTGGAAAAATATTAAACTCGCATGAGCTCAAGTTTTAAAGACTACATTTCTCCTAGTAAATTAAATTGTGGAATCAGATCATATTAGTCACTCTTCATCACGACATCCTTATGGCCTATGGCATGGTGAAACTAACCATTTATTGGATTCATATATGGATAAATTTTTATTGAATTGGAATCTAATTTTCCAGTGTTGATGGCCTAAAATGTTCTCATAAGGTCTTCACCACCATTTTTTCATCTCTATTTTAATGCAAAGAAATAAGAAACTTTCCACTTAATTCACCTTTTCATGTAACTTATTATAGATATAATGATTAATTTAACACAATTATATATTAAATTTAAAATAAGAGATTATTAGAAAAGAGGGAATTATCAATATTTAATTTTTATTGTCTTATGTTGGTACAGGCTACATTGGTTGTTGGAATCATCTCATCCACCACAAATCTATCACTAAAATGAGAAACAAACAAGCAACTTTCCCCTTTATTATTAAGGTGTACAATTTCACTTGCCTTTACTATGATCATGTAGTTATCTTTTAATATCAAATATATGATTGAACTTGCTATAACCTTTTAAACATTAGTTGAATTTTTCACTATGGAGACATCACCTACTTATGTACCTTTATACAGATATAAAAAATTAAATAAAACATATATTATACACTTAATAACCCATTTTGAGATAAAAGGTTATGCTCAAACATTGTTTACAGATGAGGAAAATATTTTCTTAAATTTTTTTGAGCATATAATACTAGGACCAAACATTATTATTGGATACAATAAAATTCCAAAACATTATTTAGTGTTAATAGGCATTGACCATACTTCACCCTCCACTATTTATGATAGTATACACTTGTGAATGAATATGGGGATATCTCATATAGTTTGATGTTTAAATCACATGAAGACCAATTATTTTGTTATCACTCTTCTTTTGGTAGTTTTAAGGTATTAAAAGTACACATCACTATAAGTGTAGTGTGTTCTATAATTCCACCTACACATCTATTAACATTTGTTGTTATACTATGTTGTAGTAAAAATGTTTTTATTTTTCACCTACTATAGTATTTTATATGTAGTACATTGTTTTTAGTCATCACAAGGGGTCAAATGTAATACTACATGTGAAAAAAGTATTTAAATGTGACATATGACATATGAAGTGAAGCAGGTGTTGTCAAGTTTATTAATTTCTTTGTGTATAATTAACAATTTCATGCATATAATTGACAACATAATTTTAAATTTCATATTTTGTTCTCTCTTATATTTCATTACTAATATGTGTTATATGTACAAATAACACATGTGTGTATCAGTTGCCACACAATGGAAAAGTTAGAATATTTATATCAAGTGCATGTTATTCAGTCTTGACAATGAAATCATTACGCAGTATGGTTAATTATTTTTTAATGAAGTTTCTTTGAATTTTTACTACTACATTGCTTTAATATATGGGATCAACATGTGTTTCTATTTGAAATATTACAGATGTGTTTTCCTGGAGGTTGATCTGAAGATGTTGTCACTAAGATGAAATGGGTAAGGGGTGCTTTAGGTGGTGTCATCAATAAACTATACTATGATGCATATTGCATGTATAGTTATTTTTAGGATATTCATGTCCATTATTTAAATGAATATTTTGAATGATGATCATCACACAATGAATAAAATGAAACAAGTGAAATTAGTATGGATGTATTGATCATGCCTGCTTTGAAATATGTTCTCACATAAGACTTTTTAACACATTGACCAGTTATCAACATACTAATTTCAATTATGAAATCAAACACATTCAAGAACAACCCTTAGGGGAGGAAGAAATTTCAATAAGTGAAGTTAATATGGATGCATTGGCCATGCTCGATTTAGAGGACATGCTTATAAAAATAAAATATGATAGTGTCTCTAATTTTGGTGTACATGACATCATCACTAATGTGCACCCATTTTAATTTATACATTGTATATTTTTCAAGTTTATTGATCCATTTTTGTTCAAAATTTTCTTTTATGAATGTTTTTAAAGTTTATTTAACATCATACACAATATGCATAGATATGCGTTACATAATTATCAAAAGGCAACAAACTTTGTTTTTACTATGTAATGATGTCTATCTATTATTTGGATGATCATATCCTTCTTGTGTGCATATGAACTCATGACTACATATGGTAATGATATGCATATAACTATCATGGGATACATTGGAATTCTATAACAATGTCTACATGCAATGTAAATTATGGTCTCTTCCTATTATGCATATGTTGATTATTTTTTATTATGGTGTGTTGAATGTGTAAATGTTGTTTAAACCTATTTAAATAAAATAAAAATAAAAATATTATGTGTTAGCAAATAATTTTCATTCATACATTACCATATTCCATACATAGGTGTCTTGTGAAACTTCCAACTACATTCTACTCTCTTCTCTAACAAGACATTGAGATTGTTTATCCTAGATTTCACAAAAGGACTAAAAATAAATATATGACTTCTTCAATAAAGGTGACAACTATAAAATATATGTTTTTTATTTTAAAATGGAAAATATATGTTTACTTTCATATGATTCAAATTCATAGTGACTTATATAATCTAGTTAATGAGGTTGATTTGAAATTAAAAAAATCCTCCATTGCTTTCTACTGTCCTCACAGTTTTGAGCTTCTATACTTAGAATATTTAAAAAAGATAAAAAAATTTATAAAAAAATGGGGAAGCATTTTTTTGACCTTAAAATGGGTGTAATTTGCATATTCTTATATATTATTTGATTATGTTGATGATGTCCCTATTTCATTTGCATTATACATCTCTAAGATGTATTCACATCTTTCATAACCTCATATGGGTGGTTTTGCTTACATATTCTTTTGGGAGGTGCCATTTTGTTCATAATTAGCGTAAAAGGTCACATCTATTATTTTTATCTATGTAGTTTTTATACCTTCCCCATTGAGTTGATCATGGTTGATACTTTTTTGGTCTCCTCTGTACCATCCACCATGCTTAATTATTCAAACCTTTGAAAAGGGAGACATCACAAACATTCAACTTCTTCTTGTAATGCAGTAGATAAAAAATAATTATTGATTTATGTTAAATAAGGGGATAATTCGATTTGACCTCATAATGGGTAAAATTACCATATTCTTTTATTTCATTCAATTTCACTAATTTATAGAATTTTCTATTTGGATTATACTATTGTAACATACATTAACATTCTCAATACCCTAATATGGGTGGTTCTTTATCCATAGTCTTAAATGTTCTTCCACTTCATTATTCATATGTATACAACTCCACAACCATTATCTACATCTATGTATTTGGTATACATCAAACATCAACTTGATGTTAGTCAATAGTTTCTTGATTTCCTATCTACTAGCTAACACACGTAATCAATCATACATTTTAGTAAAGAGATTCCATATAAATTCCACATCTTTATGCAACATAGTAGTTAAAAAATAATTTTATGTATTCTTGAAAAGGGGGAAAATATAACTTGACCTCAAAATGGGTATAATCGCCATCACTTTCTATTCAATTTAGTTCCACTAATGTGTAAACTATTCTATTCAGATTATACTATTGGAATATACATTAACATCCTTGATACCTTACTATGGGTGGTTCTATGTTTGTATTATTTAGTATTTTTATATTTTGTTATTTATTTATGTATACCTCCACAACTTTTATATACACATATGTAATTGGTATACATCGAACATTGAGTTGATGTTGGTCAATAGTTTCTTGGTCTCCTCTCTACTAGCCAACACACATAGTCAATCATGCATTTGAATAAGGAGAGATCATAAAATTTAAAATTATTCATGCAACATAGTAACTATAAAATAATTGGGTATTTAAATTAAAGAAGGGGATAATCTAATTTGACCTCAGAATGGGTAAAACTACCATAGTCTTATATTCTATTCAATTCCACTAATCTATAAATCATTCAATTAGGACTATACTGTTGTAATATACATTAACATATTCAATACCCTATTTTGGGTGGTTATTTTTCCATAATATTTATCATGATTTTATTATGTTCTTCATATTTTACACCTCCATAATTTTTCTCTACATCTATACATTTGGTATACAACAAACATTGAGCTGACACTAGTTGATAGTTTCCTACTCTCCTCTCTACCAACCAACACACTTAATCAATCATAAATTTCATTAAAAATATTTCACATATTCACAAAAAAAAGTATCTAAAAAATAATTTTATGTATTCTTAAAAATGGGGATAATCTAACTTGACCTCAAAATGGGTACAATCGCCACCACCTTCTATTCAGTTTAGTTCCACTAATGTGCAGATTGTTATGTTCAAACTATACTATTGTAACATACATTAACATCCTCAATACCATATTATGGGTGATTCCATATTTATATCATTCAATGTGTTACCATTTTTTATTCACTTTTGTATACCTCCACAACTGTTATCTACATCTATGTAGTTGGTATACATTGAAAATTGAGCTGACATTGGTTGATAGTTTATTGGTCTCCTTTCTACTATCCAACATATAATCAATCATATATTTAAATAAGGATAGATCATAAACATTAAAATTATTTACATAATATATTATAAAAAAATAATTGGGATTTAGTTAAAGAATGGGATAATCTAATTTGACCTCAGAATGGGTAAAATTATCATATCCTTCTATTATGTTCAATTCCACTAATCTGCAAACCTTTCTATTTGGACTATAATATTATAATATACATTAACATCCTTAATACCCTACTAAATTTGGTTTTTATTATGTATTATTGATCATTCTTCCATTGTATTTCATACACATACACCTCCAGAACCATTCTCTACATCTATACAATTAGTATACATTGAACATCGAATCGATGCTAGTTAATAATTTTTTGATCTCCTCTCTACTAGACAACACACTTAATCATATATTTTAGTAAATAATTCCATAAAAATTCCATGTATTTTTGAAATAGAGTAACTAAAATTTAATTTGATATATTCTTAAAAGGGGGAGAATCTAACTTAACCTCAAAATGGGTACAATCACCATCACCTTCTATTTAGTTCAATTCCACTAATGTGTAGACTGTTCTATTTGGAGTATATTATTTTAACATACATTAACATCCTTAAAACCCTATTATGGTTATTTTTTCTCTATTTTCTTCAATGTTTTTCCATTATTCTATTTAGTCATGTAGACCTCCACAACTATTATCTACATCTACACATTTGGAATATGTCAAACATTGAATTGACATTGGTTGATAGTTTCTTGGTCTCCTCTCTACCAGCCAACACACATAATTAATAATTAATTTCAATAAGGAGAGATAACAAAAATTCAAATTATTTATATAATGCAATAGCTACAAAATAATTGGGGATTTATGTTAAAGAAGGGGATAATCTGATTTGACCTCAAAATGGGTAAAATTCCTATAACTTTCTATTTTGTTCAATTCCACTAATCTGTAGACCATTATATTTAGAATATATTATTGTAACATAAATTAACATCCATAGTACCCTAATATGGGTGGTTCCTTATACATAGTCTTGAGTGTGCTTCCATTGCATTCTTCATATGTGTATACCTCTACAATTGTTCTCTACATCTATGGAGTTGGTATGCGTTGAACATAGAACCAATGTTAGTTGATAGTTTATTGATCTCCTCTCTATCATCCAACACACTTAATCAATCTTAAAAATTAGTTAAAATATTCTATAAACATTCCAAATATTTTTGAAATGGAGTAACTATAAAATAATTTGATGTATTCTTTAAAGGGGAAAAATTAAACTTGACCTCAAAACGGGTATAATTGACATCACCTTTTATTCAATTCAGTTCCAATATGTGTAGACTATTTTGTTTAGACTATATTTTTGTAACATGAATTAATACCCTTGATACCCTACTATGGGTGGTTTCATGTCCATATTATTTTATGTGTTTTTGTTGCATTATTCAGTCACGTAGACCTCCATAATCTTTATCTACATCTACATAGTTAGTATATGATGAACATCGATTTGACATTGGTCAATAGTTTCTTGGTATCCTCTCTACTAACCAATACACATAATAAATCATGAATTTTAGTAATAATAAATCATAAACATTCAACTTATTCATGCAATGTAGTATCTATAAAAGAATTGGGGATTTATGTTAAAGAAGGGGATAATCTAATTTGACCTTAGAATGGGTAAAATCACAATAGCATTTTATTTTATTAAATTAAATTAATCTATAGACAATTCTATTTGAACTATACTACTATAATATACATTAACATCTTCAATACATTACTACCATTCTCTACATCAATGTAGTTGATATATGTCAAAAATTGAGCTAACACTAGTCGATAATTTCCTACTCTCATCTCTACTAGCCATCACAATTTATCATTAACTTAATTCCTATGTTGTTCTTATGTGGTGATGATTTAATGTTGTAATATTGTGTTTATAAATATCCTAATATAAATTGAAATTTTATACCAATGACTACATTTTATAATGAGAATCTCATTTTGCATATTTTAAACATATTTTAGTGTTTGAAATTGTAGTGTATAACATTGAGTATAGTTTCTTAAAGGATGATATGAAATGGTTAAATTAAACATTATCTTTTGTGTAGGAATAAATAAAAAAATAGTGGGAATAAATTATGCATCTCCCTTTGTAGAAGCCAAGGCCAAGTCCATTTGATTGTACTTGTCTCAAGTGGGATAATTTTCCTAATGTCAATGAAGATGACTTGTGGGTCATGTGGGTTGATGGAGATAGGATTGACAACTTTGTGAAAGGATAATCAAGAAGGAAGTCATTCCCTACACATTTTCATGTTTCACATTGCATGAAGAAATCACCTATTCTTGGAAAGCATATTAGGATCAATACCACCCTCAAATATTTAATGTAAGTGACCTCCCATTTTCAAGACATGGTGGATTTAAATGGAGGTGTTCATATGTTTCATCCATAAATCATTTTTATATGTTTTTTTTAATTTACATGACCCATTTTATGTATTATAAATCCATACATATATTGGTGTTCATATGGGCTAGAATATTTCTAGGAAATCAATTCTATGCCAAAAGACAAGTCTATACTACCGAAGGTGGGAAAGGGTAGCTAGTCTAGCCAAAAACATATAATATGTGGTTGTCAGTGTCATTTTATTAGAATTCATATGGTTGATAAACCTAATCACATGTTCCTCACATAAAATTAGGTAAAACATAGATATAGATTTCAAACATTTCCATGACCAACAACATGAATAGTTTAAAGGTTAGAAATAATTTTATGCTTCTTACATCAGCCTGCAATTGAATGAATGGGTTCATAGGCTATTATTGTTGGGAATGTCTATTTATGTTCTACATCTTAAACACCATGATATGGTACATGAGAAACTTGTATTGTTTAATGTAAAGACAAAGTGAGATGATTTATTAAGAAAGGATGATGTTATAATAATTAATTTATCCTAGCCTATATGTAATAAATGTCACATGGTGTAGTTATACCTGTGATTGACATGAAACATATGTTAGTTAAGTGTGTTATTTTATATGTGTGATTAATTAAATTATGAGACTTAATCCCATAGAGATTAAAATATTTAATCTTATTTGTTGATGTATAAATAAAAACCTCTTATAGTGCTTTAGCTAATGCAATTCCATTATGTCTTTCATTTGGTATCAAAGCAGGTAATCTTGAGGAGGTTTCAAAGTGGTAGAGATAAGGTAGAGATTGAGAGATAAATACATTGTAGCCTTGATAGTAGCATGCTATTTAAATTTTTTCCATCCCATGCTAAAATTTTTACAAGTTATGGAATAAAAAAGTTGTCATGCATATTTGCCAATCTTAAATCCCAACTTGGCATATCATATATAATTATTTTTAGGGTTGTTTTTTGGTTTTTTAATTTTTTAGAAAAATATATAATTTTTGGAATCAATCCTATATTTTTTTAAGAATTATAATCAGAAAAATATAAATTTAAAAAAGAAAATTAGAATTTTTGGAGCTTGTAGTGATTTTCTACGATTTTTTTATGTTTCTATTTTATAGGACAAACAAAGAACAATACAAAAAATGGAAAATTTTAGGATGTTTTTTTATAGAATTATGGATAAAATATTTTATCACTAGATTCCTCTTATTGAGATATTTTCAAAAAGTATTTGTTTTCTAAAAACAGAGCATCGAGGCCCCCATGGTGAAAGTTTGAAGATAGAGGGCAATTTGGATGTCTTCATTTGATGCAGGGTCAATTTTTTGGGTGGAGCACCACCCAGATCCACCACTTCTAGAAAAAAACACTACCATCATACTACCAATAGTTTTTAGCCTTTGTTCATTCAATATGACCACTTAATAGCCATTTTTAACCCCTAAGGGCTTATCCTTCACCACTATGAGCCATCTTTGAAGATCTTTTCTTTTGAGACTCATAAATTTTTATCTATAAAGCTTGATAAGGTGAATTTTTTTCAACTTTGGTATGTTTTAAATATATATGAATTTTTAAGGATATTTTTTACTTTTTTATCACCCATATTTCTATAATTTTTAGTTTCTTTCCAGTTTAGCTAACTAGTTCATGTATTTTGGACCTTTAATAGGGCATAAATTTTGATTGGTAACTTTGATTTACATGTTATCCTTTATGCAAGTGCCTATTTTTTCATGATCTTAACATCTATTTATTCTGATTATATATCATATTTTAGATTTCTTAGATGCATTTTTGGTTGAAATTGATGTCTAGATTCCTCAATTTTCTTTTGCATTATAGGACACATTTTTTATGGATTCCAATGTCCTTTGAGTGTTTATATGCACTTAAATTTAATTGTGTGTGTGAATTTTCAACTTTTATTCATGCACATTCTTTCTACACTTAAAACACACTTGTACTTTCTTATCATACTCAACTTATATTTCATGATGTCGGATTCTAGACTTTGTTTAATCCTCCCCAACACATAATTGCTTCATGGTTACAACTATTCTTCTTGGAAAAAAAAGTGCAAACACATTTAGATTTTCAATATAGTTGGTTATTTGTAGAAGGCACATGGGTTAGACATGCAATAAATGTTGATCAATAGTAGAAATATGATAAAGCTAATAAAAAACTAAGTTAATAATCATGTTTGGAGTTTTGTATGAGGTAAAACCTCATATACAAAGTGATACAACTACAAAATATTCTTGGAATAAACTTAAAATAGTTTACGAAACAAAGAATAAAAATCAAATCTTACGTCTGAATATATAATTATACACTCTCAATATCAAATCAGATGAAAAAGTAGAAGCATTCCTTAGAAGGGTTATAAATTTATAGGCTTTACTTCAATCTTTAGGAAAACTAGTGATAGATGATTATTTGGTCCCTATAGTCCCTAGATCACTGCCCCCTACATACAAAATCTTTGTGACCACTTTGAATGTCACAGGGCAAAAACTAACCTTTAAAGTGTGGTAAATTTATTACAACAAGAGGAATCTTTGCATAATTTTGAGGAAGTAGATGATGATCGTGCACTCATATCAAATCAAGAGGGGAATAAACCCATGAAGGGTATTAAAAAATATCCAAAGTAGAATAATCAACAAAACCAACAAGGAAAGAAATCACATTTTTGTATAGCATCTCAAATTTGTAGAAGACAAGGACATGACTTAAACCATTGTTGGTACACTACATTTCAAAAGGGCTCATCAAGCAAGAAGCCATCTTTCAATAATTATACAAAAATAGAAAAGAAGCAACCATAACAACAAAATAGGTGGAAATAGAAAAAATTCAAGCCTAAATAACATGGAAATGTTGCTGAAGAATTTGATTCTTCAAATGAAGAATATGGTTTAGCTACTCAAACACATGAGTCTACCAATCATCAAAGTGAAATTTGGTATGTTGATTTAGGATCAACCAAACACATTTTAGGGAGAAAAGAATGGGTTTATACATTGAACAAAATAGAGGATAATGTATCACTTGGAGATGATACTTCATATATAGTACAAGGCAATGGTGACAACTTGGAAATAGGAATTGTAACATTTCAAATGTTCTCTATCTTCTAGGACTTACAAAAATTTATTATCTATTAACCATATACTTGACCAAAACATCTTGATCAAACATCATGATCACAAAATAGTCTACTTGAGTTTGATCATGGTTGAGTTTGATCATGAGTTTGATAAGGTTTTATCACACTATAGTCTACTTGTTGAATCGGTCACCCACCAAAGCTCTTGATGGAATCACACCACATGAATCTTAGACAGGGAATAAACTAAAGTTTACTCACCTTTGAGTTTTTGGTTGCAAGTCATACATGCATGTTCCTAAGAAGGAAAGAATAAGCTGGATAAGAAAACAAAAGATTGTATTTTTATGGGATACAGTGCACAATCAAGCATACATGTTCCTTGATCTAGAAACAAAGAAGGTACTAATCAATAGAGATGTAGTATTTAATGAAAAGAGTGGAATAAATCCACCTTATACATAATAAAATGATATGTTCAAAAGTCCTATAATCTTTTTAGATAGTGATGGTGAAGGTGAAAAGTAAGATAGTCAAACAGGACCTCCAACAACACCACCTACAACTCAACATATGTCTAAGTGGTATAAAAGTACTATATAAGATGTTAACTTGAATGGAATAATAGATACATCCACTTCAAGATTGAGGACTTGAATCATGGCTCAAAAAGAGGTTAATATGGCCCTTATGAGTAATTTTTAAGAAACTTATGATCCCTCAAAGTAATAGAATCCATACAATCAAAACATTAGAAAGATACCATGGATGCATAATATTAGTCATTGATGAAGAATAACACTTTTTATCTTGTTTATCTTCCACTAGGGAAGAATACTATTGGGTAAAAATGGGTCTTTAAGACTAAGTACAAATAAAATGGTAGTATTGGTAAGTAAAAAGCAAGGATTATTATAAAAGGGTATGCTCAGCAATAAGGCATTGACTATGAGGTGACTTTTACTCCCATAAATAAGATAAAAAATATCAAAATGGTTTTTATTATGGCTACATAGTTTGGATGGAAATTCCATCAAATGGACATAAAAAGTGTCTTTCTCAATGGATATTTACAAGAGGAAGTCTAAATGACTCAACCTAAATGGTTTGTGGTACCTGATCAGGAATAAAAGGTATGTAGGCTTATCAAGTCTCTATATGGGTAAAAATAGTCTCCCTAAAATTGGTATATCAAGATTGATGAGAATATTTTACATGGATTCGAAAGGAGTCCATATGATCCTAAATTCTACCTCAAATAACTTGGGGGGAGGTCATTATAGTGGTTGTTTATGTCAATAATCTAGTCATCACTAGCAAGATAGTAAAGATGATGAATGTAACTAAGAATGATATCAAGTAATCATTTGACATGATAGATCTTAGGTTGATACATTATTGTCTAGGCTTAGAGGTGTGGAAAAATGAATATTACATTTTTGTTCCAAAGATGAAGTATACCAAGACATTGCTCAATAAATTTAGGATGATGGACTGAAAGCCTATTAAAACACCTATGGAGACAAGACTTAAATTCTCTCATACAAATCCATCACTAGAATTAAATACAACTCTCTATTAGTAGTTGATTTTGAGTCTCATTTACTTTACATATACTAGGCTAGATAGTCACTATGTTGTCAACTATCTTTCTTAGTTCATATAGGAACCAAAAGTGACACATTAGAAAGTAGAAAAGTAGGTATTGAGATACATCATAGGTAAATTTTAGTATATCTTAGAGTAAAATAATAATGATAACTTCTTCCTAATAGGATACAAGGATACAAATCATGTAGCTTCTATTAATGATAGGAAATCTACTTCTAGATTTGTGTTCTTTCTAGGATTTGGTCTAATTTTATGTGGAAGTAATAAGTATAATTATGGTTCTAGATATTCTACCGAGGTATAATATCACACTACAATATAAGTCTCTATGAATCAATATGGATACATCACATTATTTTAGGACTTGGAGTTCCATATACTTAGCCTATAGTTCTATATTATGACAATCAAGGTATATTACATCTTGTTTAAAATCTAGTGTTTCATAAGAGAACCAAACATATAGAATTTCATATTCATTTCATACAATAACATGTTCAAAATCACAACATATAACTCTAGTATTATCCCACTAAGGATTAGTCAACAAATGTCTTCATGAAGTCACTTTCACATGATAAGTTTGAAGCATTCAAAAAAAATCTCTCTTCTTCTCTTTAGGCTATGATCAATTAATGGGGGGGGGATGTTAGAATAATTAATTTATCCTAGACTATATGTAATAAATGTCACATGGTGTATTTACACCTTTGATTTACATGTATAATAGGTTATTTAAGTGTGTTATTTCTTATGTGTAATTAGTTACATTGTGAGACTTAATCCACTACAGATTAGGATATTTAATCTCACTTGCTGATATATAAATAATCACCTCTTGTAGTACTCTAGATAATGTAATTCCATTCTATATTTTAGATGACATATTTAACAAAGAACACAAGATTAAAGAGGAAAAATATGTTTATAATCCTAATAATGCAAAGAGCATTTGAGAGTAGGCACATTCAAATCCTAATAAGTTGTTTATATACTAAGGATACAGAGCAAGAGAGATTGATGGGGATGGGGAAATCCCCTTTGTACTTGGCATTCAAGTCCCACAATAGTTGGAATTATTATTAAGATTTTTAAAGTGTAACATCTTGGTGATGGATTTGATGTTTGGCAAAAATGTAATGAAGGTGTGTTTTGAATGTTTGTAACATAAGTTAACATTATAGATAATTTTAACATGCAAGTTGATTTAGATTATCTTCTTTTGTGAAATTCTAATTGTGCATGGCTGGTTTTTGCTTCCAAACATGAAGGTGTGACCATTGTGTGGATCATTATGTCATAGTTGTGTACTACTAACATCAACAAGTGGATGTAAATTCTTCTATAGAGAGTGCATATGAAGGACATTGAATGGACAATGAATGCCTTCATGGTGGATGATGCTGACATAGAGATAAAAGATATTGGATTCATCTTAATTATATGTTCATGCATAATAATGTTCATATTTATATCATAACATACAACAATACCACCATATATGGTGAAATATTACAAAACTATTGGATTATGTAGGGAAACTTTCAATTGTGTTGTCTATTTATGTATTTGGCATGTTCATCATGTGTGATTGAAGAATTTCATAGTAAAGGTGAGAGATGTGAGATGATATGCACAATGTTCAGTGATTTTGGGTTGATAATGCATGACTGCACTGATGAGAACATGGATAATAGAGAATCAAAAAAATTATAGATAGGTATCGATCCACTCAAGCCAAATTTGTAAAATATTTGGGAGCTAAGTTAGATTGATAGGGTTAGAATATGGTTGAGATGTTGTTGTAAACTTATGCATTTTGGGAAATACATAAATGCATCCAAAGAATTATACCACTCACATTTGAAAATTTGTTTATTGATCACAATACAGACTTCTACACATTATAGGGTGGATTGATTAGTCTACCAACTTACCATAATAGTTTACATATATTAATGGTGGTTATAGATTTGTAAAGATAGTGGCTTCCATAGGAAATTAAAATTAGAGAGGCTTGTAAATATTTCATGGGTGAGGGATTTTGAGTTCCCAAACTATCATGTCACCTTTGATAATAATGGCCCTTGTATTACATGGGTCTAGAGTATGAAGCATGAGTCATTGCATTATCGTGTCTATACTTATAAACCATCCATGTCCATGCAGAGTTGCCCATTTAAAATCCAAGGCTACACCTATAAACATGTCATAAAGGTGGACCAAATGGATATGAGGAGAAGAGACATAATTGTTGAGGCCACATGGAATGATGCTTTAGAGCACATCAATAATAATGACATAGATCACAATGTAAGGTGGCATTTGACTTGTAATATTTATGTTTATAATTTTTATATGAATTTAAATAACGTAAAATTTCTTCATATCACAAGACATACACATAGGACTTGCAATTAAGAATGAGGTGGAAGAGAATGGTGACCCTCAAAATGGATGAATTTTGTGATGATCGATACAAAACCAATGGTCTATGCATTCCAACAAGTGCATAATTAGAAAGACTCTAAAAATAAAAAGTATATCAGGTGTGGATCTGTGAGGCTCAAATCCCATAGTCAAAGGTGTGATGGTAAATTAGGTGAATGACACTGAAAACCAATTGAGTGACCCTTAAAATGTATCTACCCATACTCATATGTTTTGGTATTTTATCAGTAGTTATAACATGATGCATTTCATTTTATGAATAGAACTTACCTAGTGATGAAGTTGATGGTTATATGTTATCTTTTCATAGTTTTTAAATTATTCATTATATGTTATCTCATTTTCCATCTAAATAAAACATTATAACACCTAATTTATAGGATGCTTGCTGAAGAGGATCAACAAAGAATCAATATAAAAGCTAATTTTTATTGATAAAAGCTAACATTTTCGTTTTTATTTTTCAAAATTCTTAGTAATTACATCAATTTTATTTTAGTATATTTTTTTGTGGTTTTGAAAATTTCATATGCTCTTTCCTTGGCATTAAATTGATAATGATACCTAGAAATCAGAAATGTTTTCACAATTTATCTATATTATCCAAGTAATATACATGTATGCTCTTTCCTCAGTGTTACATTAGTGATGAAACTTAGAATTCAAAAATGGTTATCTACTTTTATTTTTCTTTTCTTAAGGGATCTATTGACCATGGATTTCACCAATATTTAGTAGGCCAAACCTTATTTACCAGTGGGGTTTATAAATAGAGATCCAACTATTTAAATTGCCTAAGTGGTTGTGTGTTTTAAGCATATCATGATGTGAGTGGATTTTATGCTCCAAAACCCAAGTTTTCAATAATTGACTCATGATCTAATATTTTTGATTGTCAACACATTGAGACCCCTATGGATATGTTTAGAAACTTGGGATAAGACCCAATAATGTGTGTCTACTCTATCGATTTCATCCATGGTTTTTCACCCTAGATAAGCTCATATAAACTTAAAGCCTAAGATAACCTTTTTATCATTAGACTTTGGTGCATCGATTAGTCATTAGAGTCAAGAAGTAACTTTTCACACATCCTCAAAACTAAACTCAATAGGTCATGAGAATGGTAGGATTCTCCATGATTAGTGCCTTGAAATATTAAGCCACAACTAAGATCATGAACAAGTGATAATGGAAGGCCCAATAGTCATTCATAACCCTTTATCTTAATTTTTCACCATTTTGTACAATTTCTTGACTATTTAGAATAAAAATTTATTTGTTATTTCCTTTTTTTTACCATGTGTTAAAAAATTCCTATTTATAATTTTTTTTTTAAAGTTTAAATGCTATCCTAAAAATCACAACTTTCTCTCCAAAAGCTCAAAATCATTTAGTTAGCAATCAAATTTTTAGTCAAATTGGTATTTTTCTTTACTAGAGTTTAATTTAAGGTATTTTTCATTATTGAGTCAAGTCTTTCCTTAGTAACATCACCCATTGCAAGAAGCATGGCTATGTGGAACATTCCTTGAATAATTTGATCACAAATCTAAATCAAAATAATCCTTGTTTTAACCCAGGGTTCCATCCAACCAATTTTGATTCAAACACATATTTGAATCAATATCAAGTCAATAATCCAACAAATCTAAATCTGAGTTTTTATTAGTGTAGGTTTTTATTTTTCCCTATTTATTAATTAGAGAAATTATATTTGTGCATACATGGAATTTTCCTACATTTGTGGGATAGGCTAGCTTATGTGGAGATGTGTGTCATAGATGTGTCATAGGTGTCATAAGAATGTCATAAGTAACTCCATTGATGGGAGTTACTTCTCTATTCTTAGCACCTTGTCACCACCTTTCATGGAGGAGTTACAGTCTATTCTTGGGGTGCCTTGACCACCTTTTGTGGAGGAGTTACTTACGTGCTCTCTTATATGTATTCTTCACTTTGGCCATCTCATGTTAATTAGATTTTGGTTTTCTCCACTTTGTCTTGTGCAATTTATCTTCTTGTGTAATTTCAAATTACTTTAGCATCTATGTGGTGTGCACTTTCTTCATCTCATGTGATCACGTCTCCATTGCATTCGCATTATCTAGATTCTGGCAACAACTCTGATATGGTATCAGAGCAAACCCAGATAATTATGTGTCTGGTTATGCTTTTAGTTTATTTTGAAATCAAGAGGAGTGGAGTTATCTTTATTTCTTTATTTCTAGATCTAATCTAAAATATAAAAAATATCATTTCTGGTATCGTTTCCTTGGGATCCTTGGCCTTTGGGTGTCTTGGTTGTCTTCACTTCAGGTGCTAGTTTTGCTTCAGCTCGAGCACCATTATTGTGTGTAAGGAGCAGAGGGAGGAGTAACACTCAGCAATAGCCTAGGAGTAGCACTCAGCAATAGTCCAAATGCAGCACTCAATAATAGCTTCTACACAGCCATGCCAACTGTCTGCAATGCCATGCCAAGTCTGCAACTCCACGTGCTCAACCTGCAAACCCACGTGCCCTCTAATAGCAGTCAACTTTGTGCCTTAGGTAGTCCTTCCAGCTGAATTTTTTCTCTATTTTCAAGGTTCCAAGTAGGCCATATGGCATCTAGCAGGTCTGCATATTTTTCTTTTGTCTTTTCTTCAAGCAAATCTGGACTGTGTTTTCTTTTTGGCGCCCCTTCCTTACTTGGCATCCCATGTGGGCCCTTGGACACTTGGCATCCATTCATTATGTCTTTGCTTTACTTTTTTTTATTTAAAAATTGACTTGTAAAAAAAAATTAGTCAATTTGCCTGAATATTTAGTTTTTTAGACAGTTTGGTAATTTGGGGGTTTTCATTTAAAACTTGTATCTTCAACCTATGAAGACGAAGGGTGAGGCCCAAGTTGGTGGGAGGCCAATTCCCCTCACAAAAACCTCCTTTAGATTCTTAATTTTGTGTTGAATCTAATTAATGGTTGGAAGGCCACTTTCGCTCTCATAACAAGCATTTTTTAATGTTTTAGTGTTTTTTTGCAAAAACACTAGTTTACGAGAAAATTGAACCTTTAATATCTTGCAAACGGTAGCTCAAATTTGGGTGGCATTTTTTGCAAAAGTGTTTTTAATTCAATTCTCCACAGTGTAGGCTTTTTATTTGTCAAAAACACACTAGTTTATAAAGTGCCTAAAATTTGGGTCTCCCAGATGCATTTTCGGTTGAGTCTGACGTCTTGTTTGCTTAAGTCTTACACTGATTGCTTTAAGACACATTCTCAACTAAGCCTGATGTCTTTTGAGCATGCACTTGCATATTTGGAGGGCTCAATATTTTTGAGGGGGTGTGATTACTTTTCACAACTTACAAATCTTTGCTTTCATTCTCCTTTCTGCATAATTTCACAACTTACAATCAACACAACTTCACCTAAATTTAGCTTAAAATGGATTATTTTTAAACCACTAACACCCTTCAACTATCATGAATGGAAGGTTAAAATGTCAATCATTCTTAGAAGCAAAGGGTTGTATAGGATCACCATGGGTACTGAAGTAGAACCCAACACTGATGCTGAAAAGGTCAAGTGGTACAACCGTAGTGATGAAGCCTATGGATTACTGAGCTTGTCTATGTCTCTAGAACTTCTCTTTCATTTAGAATCCTCTAAGACTCCCAATGACATATGGGACACCTTAGAAAACTTATTTGGGAAGCTTGATGAGATGAGAGGTCATGAGCTCGAAAATGAACTCATAAGTCTAAGTCCTAGCAACTTTGACACCCTAAAGGACTTCTTCACTAAGTTTAAGGCCCTTAGATTGCAATTGAAAGAATGTGAGATAGAGAAGAAAGATGATCAACTCATCCTTTCTATTCTCACAAAGTTAGGTCTAAGCTATTCAGTCTTTGTCTCCATTTTTCATGCCACAAAAAGTGCCCTTGGCACTACATGGAAAATGCCTTTTTTGGATTCATTCATTGTCGACTTGACTAGGGAGCAAGATAAGATAATTCAAATGGGCACAATGAAGTCTACTCAACCCCAAGTTTTGATAGCTAGAAATGGTAAGGATAAGACTTCAACAAAGGAGAAGAAGAAAAAGAACAAGGACCAGGAGAAGAAGAAAGAAAACAACAATCTTGCCAAAAATAACACTAAGTCTTCCTCTTCCAATGCTAAACTTAAGAAGGAGAAGGTTAAGTGTGCCTATTGTAAAAAGATAGGGCATGATGAACACAAATGCATGAAGAAATAAATAGATCACCTAACTCATCTTCTAGAGAAGAACAACATATGTGTTCCTGAGTTAATCAAGCAAAATTCATCTACCCAAGATTCTACCAAGGAAAAAGGAAAGGTTAAGGAGAAAGAAAAGGGCAAGGCACTTGTAGCTACTATAGCATCTACAACATCATGAGTCATTTATTTAGGTGCTTCTCACCACATGGGCTCTTCACTAGTTGATTTTTCATCTTTAGAGCCTTGTAGCATGACTTTAATTAGTTTGGGTGATGACACATCAATTTTTGTTGCAGGGAGAGGGTTCGTTGAAATGGAAAGAGGAATATTCAATAATGTTCTATGTATTCCTTATATTTTAACCAATATCCTATCAATGTACCAAATCACTCACATTTTTTAGGGCATGAGAGTTGAGTTTTCACCAGATTCAGTGGCTATCAGGGAGTTGCATAGTGATACTATAGTGGCAATGGGTAGGATAGATCACCAAGCAAGTTTATACACCTTCCCACATTTTACACCAGATTCTTCTCCAACAACATTGCTGACTCATTCAAATGGAGTTAGCAAATTATGGCACAAGCAGGTTGGCCACCTTAACTACCACTACTTTGATCAACTTTGCAAACATGACATGGTCATTGTTTTGCCTCGTGTCCAATCCTCAAAAGGACTTTGTGAGGGATGCTCCCTTGGGAAGCATCCTGAAGTGAAATTTGACAAAGGCAAAGCTTGGAGGGCTTCACAACCTTTGGAGTTAGTCCATAGTGATGTATTGGGACCCTTTCCCAAACCATCTTTCACAAGGGCCAAGTACATCCTCACTTTCATTGATGATTTCTCTAGGTACACTTGGATATATTTTCTCAAACAAAAGTCGGAAGTGTTTGAAAATTTTCTAGACTTCAAGGCTCTTGTTGAGAAATAGAGTGAGAAATCCATCAAGGTTCTTGAAATTGATAAATGGAGGGGAGTATGTCAGCATCAGGTTTGAGTATTTTTACACCATAGAGGGGATTGATTTGTAGCACACAGTCACCTACAATCCTTCACAGAATGGGGTTGCAAAATGCAAAAATAGGTTCTTGAAAGAGATGGGTAGTTGTATGATTCACTCCAAATCCTTAGCACCATAGTACTGGGCTGAAGCCATCAATTGTGCTTGCTACATTCAAAACAAGGTTCCTCACAAAGCTTTGAAAGGAATAACACCCTTTGAAGCTTGTCATAAAAGGAAACTTGATGTTGAGCACTTCAGGGTTTTCAGATCCCCAACCATGGCCTGCATTCCAAAGAAGAAATGCAAAGCTATGGAATGTCTATCCAAGCCTTGCATATTTGTAGGATATCCAGATGGTATTAAGGGGTATCACCTTCTAGAACCAATCACTCATGAGTTGTTCATTGAGAGAAGTGTCCATTTTTAGGAGAGTCATAGAGACTCAACACTTGACACTTCTTCTCCCTCATCAGATCTACTTCTTCATGATGATTCTTCATCAAATTCAGATCAGCCATAGTAGGTTCTTGAGCCAGAGACATATTCTTCTTCTTCAAGTTTAGACATCGAGGACAGTGATGTAGAGTCATCCACCTCTAGTCAGTTAGAGGATGAGGAGTTAGCACCTAACTTTCCCACTTCTAGGCCACTTTGGGCTAGATAGACACTTGAGAGTGCTGGTACTTGGGTAGGAGATCCCATAGATGATAGACGTACTGGGGGGATTTTTATATAGATCCACATGCATTCTTTACTTCAATTTCAGATCCACAGACTTTTTGAGAAGCATCTAGGGTACCTGAGTGGGATAGTGCTATGGAGGAAGAATATTCTTCTTTAATAAAAAATCACACTTAGTATTTGACTTCACTTCCTAAGGGAAGAAATATGGTTTGATTTAGGTGGATATATCAAACCAAGTTTGCAGCAAATGGGTTGGTTGATAATTAAAAGGTGCAATTGGTCACCAAGGGTTTCTCACAGGTGGTAGGCATTGACTACTCAGAGACCTTTGCACCTGTTGCAAAGATGACTTCTATCTGACTCACCTTGGCTATTGCCACAACACATGGTTGGGATGTGCACAAAATGGACGTGAAGAGTGCCTTTCTTCATAGAGACCTAAAGGAAGAGATCTACATTAGTAGCCGCTAGGATTTATTCAAGATTCTTCCTTAGTATGTAGACTTAGGAAATCTATCTATGGCCTCAAACAAGCCCCTCGGGCTTGGTATGCCAAGATGGATTCCTTCCTTCTCAAAACAGGTTTCACTAGGTGCCATTTTGATCCCAATGTCTACTTCTTATGGTAGGATGATTCACTCTTGATTTTGGTTCTATATGTTGATGACCTTTTGATCACCGAGAGTTCTTCATTGGCTATTGCAATAGTGAAGACATCTCTCCAAGATAGATTTGATATGATAGACTTGGGTTTATTGCACTACTTCCTTGGCATCGAGATCTCACAGTCAAATTTAGGGATTTCTCTTTCATAGCCTAAGTATGCTCTTAACTTATTGGCTCAGTTTCACATGGCTGATTGCAAGCCATCTCCAACTCCCTTTTTATCAGGAGTCAAGCTTGAGGCTGATTGTTCTTCACCATTGGTTGATGCCACTCGATATCAACAAATTATTGGTAGTCTCATCTACTTGACTCACACTAGGCTCGACATATCATATGCAGTGGGACTTGTCTCCATATTTATGCAGGAACCTCATGAGCTGCATTGGAAAGCAACTAAGAGGATCTTGCATTACATACAGGGTTCACATAGATATGGGATTCATTATAGATTTGGCATAGAGGCTGACTTGGTTGGATATACAGATTCAGACAGGGTTGGTGATTCATAGACTCGCAAGTCTACTTCTAGTTACAACTTCTTTCTAGGTTTTGGTCTTATCAATTGGTCTAGCAAGAAGTAGAATGTTATTTCTATATCATCCATAGAGGAAAGTACAAGGGAATTGTTAATGTAGCTACTGAGGCTATTTGGCTTCAAGGGATTCTTTTTGAGTTTGGAATTCTTATCAAGTAGCCCACCATCATTTATTGTGACAACCAAAGTACCATTCAAATTTGTAAGAATCTAGTTTAGCACCAGCAGACCAAGCACATAGAGATTCACATGCATTTCATTCAAGAGCTTATTCATAATCAGGTCATTGACTTGATATTTTACCATTCTTTAGAGTAGGTTGCATACATATTCACCAAACCTTTCACTGAGAGCAATTTCATTCATCTACGAGCTCTTCTTGGGGTACGGTCCATGTCTACAGTAACATCATCTTTGGGGGGCACTAGCCTCTTCCTTTATTTTATGTCTCTTTTTTTTTGGGGGGGGGAGAGTTTTTTCCTATGGGTTTTCTCCTTTTCTCTATCTTATGGGCGATTGCATTTGTACATGGGTACCTCATCAGGCCTAGTTGCCGAGACACATTTTATATTTCCACACTACCCACCTAAGCTACACTTATGGGGGGTATTAGTGTAGATTTTTATTTTTCCCTATTTATTAATTAGGGAAATTATATTTGTGCATACATGGAGTTTTCCTACATTTTTGGGATAGGTTGGCTTATGTGGAGATGTGTGTCATAGATGTGTCATAGGTGTCATAAGTAACTCCCTTGATGGGAGTTACTTCTCTATTCTTAGCACCTTGTCACCACCTTTCATGGAGGAGTTACAATCTATTCTTGGGGTGCCTTGACCACCTTTTGTGGAGGAGTTACTTATGTGCTCTCCTATATGTATTCTTCACTTTGGCCATCTCATGTTAATCATATTTTGGTTTTCTCCATTTTGTCTTGTGTAATTTATCTTCTTGTGTAATTTCAAATTGCTTTAGCATCTATGTGGTATGCACTTGCTTCATCTCATGTGATCACGTCTCCATTGCATTCACATTATCCAAATTTTGACAAAAACTTTGATAGTTTTAATATGTATTCATCCTCATCCATCAATCAATCAAAACCAAAATTGAATAGTCATTCAAGTTTTTGAAAATCAACCTTTTTATAATAATCAAAATCAATCTTTTGATTTTGCATCTAGTTTAACCCAAAACTCAAACCCAAACTTCTTTTTCAATCCATCTAGTTCCAACCATAGCATTAATCTAAATCAAACCCTTTAAACACCTTCACCATAAATTTAAAATCTATATTTGAACCACAATTCATTCATTGGTCAAAACTAAATTCAATCAATTCCAAATATCTTCCATCAAAATAAACCAAGTCTCCCATCCACTAGTTATAATCTTGATTATAACATACCCTATGACACTAACAAAGGTAATCTAATTCTATCACCTCTATTATCTAATATCATTCCAACCCTAGAGTTACAACAACCTCAAAACTCCCAACTTATCAAAAACATTACCATGCATATTAAGAAAAAATTCATTCCTTTAGGGGAACCTTATGATGTATTCTTTCAAAAATTGGTTGCTACAATATTATTAATATATCCAAACACCAAATACTTTGAGACAAATGTCCTAAAACTTGAGTGGTATAGACCTAAAAAATATTATTATTATCACAAAATTAAAGCTCATTATATAAACTGTTGTATGAGACTAAATCATTATATCCAAGATTTGATTAACAATGGGTACATCAAGGTAAAGCCAAGTGTATACATGTTTTAAAATCATAGCTTGGGGATATGTTAAGATATCTTTCTTGAGCTTAGTCAAGCCACACCACTTCCAATTCAAGGTCATAACCTTCCATATACTTCTTAAGATCCCATTTTTGACACATCTATTTTCAACCAATCCATAGTCAATCAAACTACATTTTAAAACCATAGTTTACCATCCATTTTTGATGAATAATTCATCTTTATTTAAGGTCCAATATTTGACCAAAATCCTATCTTTGATCAAGATCCCAACTTTGATTAAAATTACATTTTTGAAAAATATCCCATTTTTGACCAAGATATTATCTTGGACAAAACCTCCCTCAACCAACATAACCTTTCACCCATTGGCCAAACACCTGAACCCTTATCACCTGTTGAATATCCCATCATCCCACAACATGTACCCCAAGTGATATAGGTAATTATAGATAAAACAATCCATGAACAAGGAATTATCAAACCTATCCATTTTGAAGTAAATTCTAGACTCCATATCATCAACAATAGTTGGTTATAATAATGTGGTTTCTAAGGGAACTTCATCCATATTTAAAATAGGATCCATTCATAGTCTCTACAAGGACTTTGTTGCCATCACTCCTTTCATAAAAATCACCATTTCTACCTTCTATATTACAAGCCAATATCTTATAACTATTGATTGGGACCAATGATCTTACTTAAAGTTAACTTCCTTCCATGATAATAAAATAATTACAAACTTCCTAACTGGTCTCCTGCCAGAAGAGCATCAAGAAACATTTGCATATTCTAAGGAAAAAAAAGTGTACCTCTATCAAAATGAATCCTACATTCCAAATATAAAATCCACACCTTATAGTGAAAAAATATTTGAGTCACCATCAGATGATCAAAATATAAATTGTATTCAAAATCCAAATCGACATATATAAAATCAAAATTATGATTCCCTTAGTGAAAACCTCTTTGAGACACTATTAGACAATCCAAATCTAAATCCCAATCAAAATAATCAAGAAGAATACTTTGGTGAAAAACTTTGTAAGGCACTAATGGATGATAAAATTAAAATATCCTTTATATTAGCATAATTACAAGATGGAGCCCCATCAAAAATTGAAAACATCATTGAAGAAGAATGGAATTCCCAAATCATCCAACTTGCAGTTAATCCCAGTCTTGTTAAACGTAAGATTGGTGGTTGCATTAACCGTTTTACATTATGACCCATATACTCACACCCACTATAATTCCATCCCTCCAAATCCTTCATGCACTCAACACACATCCTTCATCCAACATACTTTTTGTTTCACCTTGTATGGAATCACTCTCTATCATAAGGGCTAGGATAGTATCTTGGTAAATTTGGAAGAAGCCAACTTAGAAATTAATGAAGCTATTGAAGAAATCTATGGAGAGCATACTTAAAATATTAATAGTGGTAACAATCATGCATCTCAAACCCTTTTATAATTGAGATGTCAAAAAATAAAAAAATAAAATATAAAAATAAAAATAAATTTTAGAAAGAGAAAGAAATAAATTTATCCAAATGTGAAAACCATTTCTATGGTACATTAGGTAAGTACCATTATGAAAACCTATTTTTGGCATCATGCATAAAATAATCAGTTGTCTATAAGTACCCTATACTTGGGGAAAGCTCATTCCATTTCAATCCTATGCATTCTAAATCATCCCTCCATCCTTACCCATTGTATGCATATCCAATCCATCCTAAACTAATCCTCAACCATCATACACCATTCTCTAATACAATTACCTATCCAAACTCATCCTTATATGTTTAAACCCAAACACATCAAAACCTATCAAATATTTTCCATCATAAAACCATCCTTATTCCTATTTTGACCTTGATAAGGAAGTGGAAATGTCTTGAGACAAGTTTTTAAAAACATCTTGGTGTATCCTCATAATGCTATTTTGATGACTAGACACTTGGTTTTTATAGCATGTATTCCCTAGAGTTATCATCTTAATTCCAATCCATTCATATTCATCTATACTCCATATATAATGTGTTCCTTCCATCCCCTACCACTCACTCTCTGGTTCTAGAATATGGTTTTCCCTTTGCTAGTATTCCTTGTATATACACCTATAAATCCAAAAAAATCAAAAAATATGACAAACTCTAAAAAATTCCAAGATATTAGAAAATCAAACAAAATACAAAAGTAGAATCCAAAAAAAAATCAAAAAAATCCTTTGTCCTTAGTTACATTCCCAGTCATCCCCATAGAGATTACTCATTGGATAGTTCAACATTATTAGAAATTGCATATACCAAAGGGTTCTACTCTAGCCTAGTACATCTAAAAAAATCATTTGCTTACTTGTTTTATTCATTTTATTACTATTTTTATATTCATTTACTTTCTTTTACATCATGAGTGTTTACTTGCTTCTATAGTGTTTGTTTACTTTCATTTTTGTTTTACTTACATCATTTTCATTGTTGCAAACATATTTTTTTGATCTTATCTTTATTGTTATTTCTTGTGTCTAGATCATTATGCACATTACTAATGGTGTTATTATGATCTTCTATATCATGATGCACTAGGTTTTTTCCTTGTGAATCTATTAGTCCTTATGCATATTTCACAATAGTCATCATGGTTTTTTTATACCATTGGTGCATATTGTCATGTGCAATATCAAAATTTAAGTTTCTCAACTCTCACTCGATTGGAATTATTGTTGTAAATCCAATGCAAAGAATGAAATAAACACAAGGTAGCTATCAAACCATCTCACATTCTTAGGTAAAGCATTTATGCATCCTCTTTCTCTTCCATCTATCCTTATCTCATTCATATTGTTAGATCATTTAATTCATCATCATTAATCCATGTAATCACTTCATTTATTTGTTAATACTTGCATATTAATCATCCATAATCATTTCCTCGTCTTTTCATTTAATCTCTTATAGATGTCAATTGGGACCAATAAAATCATAATTTCCATCCTTTCTCTTTCATCGAATCATAATGACATATGATAATTTCCATCATTTTTTAAATTTATAGAACCATTAAATAATTTATGTCAGATTTGTATTCAAAATATTACAATCATATATCAGTGTATAATCAATAAAGTAATCTACAAATTCAATATAGTTTTTCTATTTATAGATACATAATTTATTATTGTCGGGATATATCATTCCCACACCTACTCAATTGACCCCTGCATCATTAAAAACAATAATAAGTGTGAAATATACTAATGGTTAAACTATTATTTTTCAAATCCATACTCTAGTTTCTATCACCTAGAGGCAACCCTTGTATGCAACTAACATCTTAAAATTTTGACATCAATTCCAATGTAAATTGATTTATAGTTCATCCATATTTTTTTAACTATTTCTTCTTTTCATCAATTTCAAGTGTTTGTCCATCTTCTCACACAAACCCTTGAGGGGGCATCATCACACCCATTTTCATTCATTTGGGGATTTTTTTTTCTTTTCTATCATTAACACTCTACTTTTTCTATTCTTCAAAATAATATTTCTTCACACACTATTTCAAATAAGGGTAAATGTAGACACCTAAATTTCATTTAGTGTGAAAATGCACCTAATCTATTTAATAATTCTTCTTAAATTAATAAATAATATTTCTTCCCAAAATAAAATAATTGAATAAGACAACATATTGAATAAGTCAATTATGCACCCTTAAATCCTTATTTTAAATAATAAAATCCATATTCTCCACCTATTCAAACTTATCCCACATTTTTCTCCCTCATCCCAACCAAATCCATGAAGTTTTTTACCTCTTATGACTCCTCGTATGATTTGTCAAGAAAATTGAATTAGTCTTGCTAAGTTAGCTAACCAATCCCACTTTTTTCTCAACCAAGTTGAAAAGTTATCCATATTCATGGGTGAGGACTCATCCTCCACTATTTATCATTTGGAGCATTAAAATTTACAAATGATCCTCCATCATTGGATCTTTTCCAAGATTATATAAATAATCTTGAAAATATTCATTTTCAAGTATCATAAATCTTGAGAGATCACAATCATACTCACAATCATAATCATATCTTTTGAGAATCACATGAAGCAAATAAAAGTCATCCTTTTGAAACAAGATGTTGCCCATTCTCTCTTTTCATTGGAGGAGTGAGAACCACATAATTGAAAGATAAAATTAGATACACATCACAATGTATAAATATTTTATTCAAACTATGAATTTTTTATTTTTTTTCTTTATTTGTTGCTCTAGCTTAGCTTAATTTTAGCTTAGATTAGGATTAGTTTACTTTCTTTGCATATCTAAATTTTAGTTCATAAAAAGACATGCCCATCAATTTTAGAAGGTTTATTTATTTTAAATGGTTTCAAATCAATGTGAGTTATGTTTCATGTCTTTAATTTCTTCTTTACCCCATCTCCTTCAAGGTTTAGTCTCAATGGTTAGCATTTGTGGAGTTACAATCAAGAACCATAGTACATAGTCAGTTCTCTACTTACTTTCATTCACATCCATGGTATGTGAATATTTGAAGATGTTCATGGAGATGTATGAAGATTTTCAAGGTGTTGAACACATTATTGGAGCATAAGCCAAAAAACCAAGCTCTTCAAATGGCATATAAAAAAATATGATGACCAATGCAAAATAAACACATAATTATAAACCATGAATGAGCACCTACAGGAAGTCAACCATGTTAAAATAAGGACACTTGATATTATTTGAATCATTTTAAGGTTATAAGGATATATTTGAAGATGTTGAAATAATATAAGACTTTTCAAATGATCATATACTATGTATAGTCCATACTCTACCATCATTGCTTTGCATGATGTTGTGTGTACATCTACAGGCTCTCACAAAGATTTGATATTGTTGGATAGGGATGTTCAAACATGTTTAAGAAACTAATTAAGGTCCTAGAGTGATAAAAGTATCATAATAAACATTATTGACATCATTGTAAGGTAGATATACTTGAGAACTCAATTCAAGTGAAGAAATTTGAATTCAGGGACAAGTTCCCCCCCCAAAACCCTAAAATAAATCCTTGTGTACTTTTTGTGATGCCATATAATAGTGTTTCAAGGAGTCTATATGAGTCCAAGTGATATATATTGTATCCTTAATGAAGGGTTATTATATAAAAAAATAAGAGCGGGTGTTTTATCCCAAAAGTGATTAAAATGAGACTTATAAATCTTTCATTTGTTCATTGTAAAAAGGCAATGTTTTCTTTAGGACATTAAACTCTCAAGTAGCTTTACATCCCAAAGTGTCATAACAAAAGTATACCTTCATGATAGCTCATCATGTTAAGTTGATGAGGGTTTTTTTATTTAAAATATCATCATTAAGGATTGGATTACAAGGTTTTGACCTAAAAATTAACCTACAAGATCCTCTTTTAACATAAAAATGCACACCTACATGTTTTAAAGAAAGGTGACATGTTAGAACCCAATTGTTGAGTAATAGTCTTAAGTTATAAGAATTATATGGATACATTTAAATCATTAAATGATACTAAAATATGTAAATATATCTTATACCATGTGACATAGGTTTTAAGGAAAAAATACAACCTATAGGACCTATGTTAACCCAACAATGGTCAACTCTAGTCGACTACAGTTAATAGGGAGTTAGAACATGGTGTTATTGGTGATTGGCCTAACAAAATCATAATGTGAAGTTACCTAAATTAATATGGGATAATATTTAACTTAAATAAGGTATTTGGGAAATTAAAAAATATCTAAACATGTACGTATTACTTATAGGTAGGTAAATCATAGAACATAGTCAGCCTATCAACATTGTCTAGTTAAAATGGAGCTATATCTTGAGAAGTTGGCAAAGAAAAAAGAGTGTTGACATGATATATATGTTATTTAATTTTTTCCCACTATATTAAATGATAAATATATGGATACAGATCATGGGTGAAGTCCTACATAATAACCTACAACTGATGCTCAAAATCCTGCACACAGTCATCATGCTAAAATTTTGCCTTGGGGTTTTTAATATTTTAAGGGGTATTTTATATTATAAAGTCATTAAAATCAGTAAAAAAATGCTTACATAACATTCATAACCCCATGATACACCAATTTTGTCTAATATAATAGGAGAGATGCCCTCTATTTTATCTTAGATAGAGGACACTCTCAGAGTGTTGAAACCTACAGGTTTACCAAACAAATGGAAAATAAGGGAGTTGGAAACTTGTATAACCTTTCAAGGAGATGTATAAAGTTTTATGCAGCATGAACCAACATGAAAAAAAATTCACATGGGTTATAAATATTAAAAATATGGCTTAGACTTAGATATATGTGGTCAAGTCTTTTATGTCTAATTTAGGCCTAATACCTAATTGGAGGGTCAATATCATTTATAAATATAGGGGAGAATTAAAAATAATTTTAACACATTAATGGGGATTAACTTTTGGAATGTAGAGGAGACCATAAGTAAGCCATTTTTGGGCTTAAGACCATCACAGGGTATGTAGGATGTGAAGGAGAGCTTGAGAAGCTAACTTTGAATGATTTTCATTGTACATACACTTATCATTGGATTTCAAGGAGATAATAAAAGTTTTATAGGGCACATAAAAATTATTTAGTGTCATTTTTCATGGGATTTAATGTTAGGATTGTATGAATAATCCTTAAGAACCAAATCGTAGTTAAACCCTCCAAAACCCTTGTTAGTGACCCAATTGGGAATATGAAGAAGGAGATGAATCCAAGAGGGATATAATGGATTTTTAGATTATTTTATATTCTATAAGACTCCCTATGGATCCTTCCCATCAACCTGAGTTGTACCCTACTTGTACAGATTGATTGTAAAATTGATTTTCTTGATAGTTGTGTGTGTTGTGCAGGTATAAAATGGGTTCACAAGATGCAAATAACTTTGAGAGATATATTTGAACCTAAAAATAATGTAACATGACCATTTATTTCATTATATAAGCTCACAAGTTCCTCTACTAACACCTTCATCTCAGCTAGTCTAGGCTAACGTTGTGAACAAGCAAGTGAGAAGGTGAAAACCCTAAGTGGGAGGAATTTTAACATCTATCTAATGGATTTAATTGCATTAAATATATATAAAATTTTCATAAACTATTATATATGTATTTTATTATAAAATTTAATACCTCTTTAATGTCAAGTGTGAAAGGTGAGTAAAATAGGAGTGATTGTGACTGCAAGCAGTGAGAACACTTGGCCAAAAGAATATTTATGATTAGGTACACCTATAATGCATGTTGGATCATGATTATAACCCATCCCTCCTATTTATATCATATTACCTATCCCTAGTCTATTTTATATCATTTTAAGGAGGCCAAATGATGGAGGTAGTTTTTAGGTAAGCAAATGAAAAATCCTACACCACATTTTAGGAGTTTCATGATTTGAGGGACATTTGTCCAAGTATAAATTACATGATCTATTCTATATTACTTTAAATTTCATATGTAACTCCCTCTCTCAGCTTGACAAGTGGTTTAGTGACTTTTGGACTTCATTCCTTTCTCTCCTCTCTCAAATTCTATAAGTAGTAGCCATTTTGGCTCTTGTAGACTAATTCCACTCCATGTGTGGTGAAACCCTGCTATATTGACATTGTAATTTACCTTTAAATAATTAATTAAATCTATTTTTGAGTTCATTAAAATTTTGTCTAAGTGTGCAAAGTGATGTATGGTGATGTTAAGTGATAATCCCTTATCCTTGTTTCTCCTTATCCTTTCATGTTTATGCAATAATTCCTATTATAAAAGGTCATATAAAGTGTAGCTAGTGTGTTAGGATCCCTTAAAGTGTAAAATTATCCATAGAGTGTGAAATATTCCATATAATTCACGTAAATTGAGTTGTCTTATACATGCCACCTCTATATTGAAACACTTAAGTTAAAACCTCTTAGGACTTTGAATTTGGTTTATAGGTCTTGTTTCTTAGTGAAATAAGTATGATGGTCTTATGTAAATACATATGGTGTATCAGCCCCTTATATTAGTTTCATTTCATGTAAACATGTATCCCTTGTCCAATAAGCAATCATTTAAGTAGGTGATAAGCATTTCAAGGTAAATTCAGGGAGCTAGCCCTTAAACTTAGAGGTCTACTTCTCCTATAGGTAAACCAACATACCTATAAGCATTCCAATGTTTCCCAAATCTAGAGGAGGCTTGAACAACCTCATTCAAGGTCCAATATATGGTAACAATAGTTATATCATGCTTAGTGGTAGCCATTGTACTCAAGATAACTTGTCAAGGTGAATGTTAATATTGACAACATTAGTTATAAATTGGTGTGTTACTCAACACTTGATAACTCCATTCAAGGTAAAATCTGGTTGTAGACCATTATTTTGTCATAAATTCTCTCTCAAAATTTATATTACTTACTAGGTAATCATCTATTATAATACTCAATCACATCAATCTAGCTATTCATCTTCCTCTTGAAGTTTAATACCCTTAACCTAATCTATTCTTTGAAGACCAAAAAGATTTTTCTAGTTAAGATAGTGAAGAACTATTATAAATCATGGATTGGAAACATGCATTCCCATCCTTCAACACTTAAAATCCAATCCATATTTATGCATATGAATTCATTCCCCCTGATGCTACAAGGAGTGTACCCACATTCAATGGTGAAGGTCATTTCACACATAGTGAACACATCAAGGATATCTCAATTTTTTTTAGTTTTCATAATGTCACTAAAGAGAATATTTAAATTAGAATTTTTTCCATGTACCTTATAGGGAAATCACTTTATTGGTATAGTAATTTTCCTAGTGGATACATCACATCATGGGATGACTTTGGAGTATTATTAACTTCAAGGTTTAAAAGATGAAAGTGACCATGCTTCTCTCATACATCATCTCAATGTGATCCAAAGATCCCCCAAGGAAAAAATGCATGACTTCAATGAGAGGTTTCAAAATAATTGGTATATATTTCATCCTCCCATGAGACCACATGCTGGTTTTGTCTTTCCTAAATACTTGAGAGCTAATGGTATTGATATTTCCATCATGCTAATAATGGGTGGTTTCATTCTTCCCTAAGTATATGAACTTGCCATTAGAGATGAGAATGGACTTTTTCAAGATGTAAAGCTACCTAATAAAGTGTCTATGCATTTTTTACCTAATATTATTTATAATACTCTAAGTGTGGCCCATGTTCTTAATGCCAAAACCAAGCCTAAGACTGGTCCTAAGAAGGAAGAAGATAATGTTTATTGGAGGGCGAAATTCCTAGCCTTAAAGGCTCAAACTAGGTATGACAACAAAAAACAAGTTGCCTATAAAAATACTTATCCATACCAATATCAATATGGTCAACAATATGGAAAAGGGAGAGGTCAAGGGAAGCCTAATTTCAATAGGCCTACCAATGCATATAATCTCACCTCAACCTCTAATACAAAAACAATGGTACTAGTGTATAAAAATTTGTTGTAAGGAGTATATTGGAAATAAGGCCAATTCATGGATGAAAATGAGGGTGAGGAAAAATCTCTAGTTTATCAAGGAGGAGTCACTCCTCTCTTATTAGCTGATGATGAAGTTTTAATGCAAGCAAGTCAAGGTTGGTAGCCTCAAGGTGAAAACTTCACCAACTTCTTAGTTGAGGACACCTTTGTACTCAATCAACAAAATTATATTTCAAACAACACTAGATCCAAGAGGAAGGATTTATTATTTGATAGTAATGTGCTTACAAGTTCATCCAATTCTCCTACAAGGTAGTAAATCATGACAATCCCTAATGCTCCTACGCCTTCTTCAAATTAGAACATTGGAAGGTTTACTCAAGCTGCTCCTATTCCTCAAGTTTTAACAAATTAATTCCTTCCAAGGACTCACAATAAGTTAACCAATTCTACCATAAACATAGTGGAATCATTAAATAATGCCAAAGTATATATCTCTTTATGGGATGTACTCCATATGCTTGGCCAAAAAGAGTTATTATAAAACAACTATACATTATTCCTACTAGTAATTCACCTTCAAGTCAAATTAATTGTCATGTATCTCTTACCAATGCCCATACCATCATTATTAAACCATATACTAAAGCTGAGAAGCCTCCACCCTTCTACCTCTCTCTCATAGTGGGGGAAAAACTAATATACAATTGCATAGTTGGTGGTGGTGCCTCTACATCTATCATACCCAAAGTTTTAGATGATAAGTTTGGCTTGAAATTTGAAACCCATATCAATATAGTTTTCCAATTATATATTACACCTAATAATACAATAGGGTTGATTAAAAAAATTGAAATTCTTCCTCCATGATTGTCCTAGTTTTCCCATCTTTCAAGACATTGTTATTGTTGCTAACCTTCCTGATCATTTTATAGTCTACCTTTCAATAGATTTTATAACCAATATAGGTGGATACCTCTTATTTATTGGTCATTCTTGGCCTTTAGGACAAGATATGGAACCAAGGTAACGATAAAAACTCAAATTCTTATTAGATTTCACATTGAACCTTATGTTGAAGCAAGTTTAAATTTGAATTGTGTAATCAATGAAAATGAAGAATCTAATGTGGATGATGGTGATTTTAAACTTGATGTAATATATGACTTGATTATAGATGAATATGGTGTATATTCTTATGAGTATGATCCTTATGCATACTTTGAGCAAACTAACCTTGGCACCTATATTATTCATTAAGAACTATTTGAGTAAGCTAAGGCAAGTGTCAAACATTATTTCTCACAAGATGTTGAGAGTAAATAATTGATTCATGTATATGATGATTATGGATTTAAGACTATGATTGATCACCATAGTGGTAATAATGATGTTTTTTCCCATAGTATTGATGAATCTACCCTTGATGATGACACTCATGAGGAAGAGTAGGATAAATTATGGTAAAACTTCAATGCCATCTATTAAGAGTTTGAAAAATTAAGTAATGTTACTTTCCCTCCTAAGAAGTATACATCTAATGTGTTTGATAATGATTATAACAAGCATATTTTTGAGTGTTCCACCAATCATGAAATTCTATGCCAATCTATTATCGAAGACTCTACAGTCATAGAGGGGTCTCATGAACCTAATTTAGATTTTTTTGTGCTCAAATAATAGTCAAGGGATCTATATAAGGTGAAGCCACATTCAAAGGTGTTGGATCATAAAGAAGAGGATCTTGATGCTTCTAAGCATCAAGTGCATCATGCATAAGAGGATAACAAGGTTTAAAGAGATATCATATATCTTGATTTTTAGATTAAAGAACATCATGGAATGGATATGATAGGGATCAATCAAATTGTCATCCCAATTAAGGTCTTTAGAGAGAAAAAAAAACATTCATGAAGGTTATAAATAGTCCACTTATAGACATGAGAATACATAGAGCTATTATGCTTCCTAATCATCTACATATACAAGTGGTTGATAATGATCATTGATTCACATGATAGATTACCTTCATGGAGTGACAAAAATGTAAGAGGAATCATTTTTAACCCTGGCTCAAGGATGGTAAGGTTTTTTTTCGCCTCAATAGTGATTTTTTTTAAATATTAGATTAGGTGTGTGTGTTTTTATTCAATTGTGTGTGTGTTCCATAAGTGTTTTTGAGAACACACATTTTTTTTTCTTTGGTCTGTCTTATTTTATGTGTCTTTTCCTTTATGTTTGGTGTGGTGTCAAAGCCAAATTATGTGTCAAACTAGTGTATAGGTGACTCCATGGTCTAATGAAGAGGATCAGGCTATTGGTCTTGTCATAACAAGCATACCACCCTTGGGAAATTACCAATATTATTGACTATTTTGACTACAAGTCAAAATACGTCAACCCCTTATAGTCTAAAATTTGATATAGGCATATTTTATAATGTTATAGGGTATGTCAAGGTAAATTTGATGTGTTTTAATGTGTTTTTAGCCTTTTTCATAGTCAAACTTAGTCCTTGTGTAATTGTGTGTCACTTAGGGGTCATATATGGGCCATAAATGAAGGTGGTACAATTTTCCAAGGTGTCTAGGTGTTTTAAACACTCTTCTAACATATAAAATGTTAGATTCATTGTTAGGAATGTCATTCCTAACTGAAAATTATAGTTAGCTAAATGAAAATCAATAAAACAAGTGAAAAATAAGGAGTTTTGGCAATTGTCTAGCCTATATAGGAAAGTGGTACATGGGAAAAGCTTATGCAGTGACTCTTTAACTTGTAGAGTGGATTATGTAATAGAAATGAATAAAGAAATAAAAAAATCAAGTCGATATATTCATGTGTGGTTTGATAATGATAATAAGATACAAATGAAAGAAATCAATCAACCATTACCTTCCAAATGACTCCATTACTCAAAAGTGACTCCAAATGTGTTCTCCCCTTTATTTAGAGATCTAGTCTTTGTCAATAATGGCTTCTTTACCCCTCCAATGCCTCTCTCTCTCTCTCTCTCTCTCTCTATATATATATATATATATATATATATATATATATATATATATATATATATATATATATATAACCTAAGATCATGATATAAACTATCTAATATGCCTATAAATTAAGCTAATCCAAATGCAAATAACAAAATATCAACATAAACTACTTGTGGAGAAATTTTAGCATTATAGGTTTACATACTTTAAGCTTAAGAAATAGTGTGATAAGCCTCCTATTTATATATTATTACAATTTATAAAATTAAATAATTATTGTCCATCTTGAGATCAAAATGTGTGGCAAAGAATCCATTCAATTTTGGAGGCTAAAATCAATAAATTCCCTCATAATGATTTGGGGGAAGGGGCATTAATTAGTCATGGGTGCCCATAATTTAGATATTTTATGCTTTTATGTCTTATGGATGCTCCACCATAGATATTGTCATTATTATGATATATTTATTAGGAATCAATTTACAATATTTAACTAATCAATAACTCCATAGAAAAGCCACTTAAGCTCTTGATTTCAATTAATTAGCCTTAAACAAGATTAATAAATATTTATGTAATTATTTGAAAATTGACCCTTAATTAATCAAAATGGTTAGAAAGTCATATTACTAGGTCATAATTTGAATTGGGAATAATTAGAAAGAGGTGTTAGATGTGTAGGGAAAGTTATCCCATTTAGGATTTTTCCAACATAAAATAACAAAGGTACATAATGTGTACTAATGAATTAGAAGCAAAGAGTGATCTAGAGCACAAAAAGGTGAGATCATCATTTTGAATAAAAATGAATTGATCAAAATTAGGAATAAGATAAAATTAATTTCCATATTTAGGTATAAATTTTCATAAATCAGCACTTTAATAACACAAGATCGAACCATTTAGTCTATTTTTAGTGATTTTGACCTAAATTAGGCATTTGAGTGCAATTTGAGTAAGATTAAAAATTTAAACACAAATGGTGTTAGGAATTGGATGTATACACAAATTAACTAACTACATTTCCATGCTTGATCTACTTTTAAAGATCTAAAAATGGGCAAAAACCATTTCTCTTCTTCATCACTCCACTAAGCATATGAAACTAGTCAACAAGTCTTTTGATAGTATAGCCAGTAGGAGAACTTCTAGGTAAAATGATCTTGGAATTGAATATAAAACTTTGTCTAATTAATTTTCATGAAAATACTTTATATAATGGTTTCCTATGATTTATGAACCATTATTAAGAAGTTGATTATTGTTTTCTACATACTAGTCCTCACACCTTGTAGGTTTTACTTCTGTTTGAGCACGTCTGTATAATCCAATTGGTGAAATTTATTATAGAGTATGTGGACATCCTTATATTATGATTATTATATTTATTTACATGTTTATAATTGATTTTATGAGTTTAAACCTCTTAGGTTACAGGTGGAGTATACTAATGAGGTTGAAGACATATCCATCAATTGTAGGGGGTTTCTTTCTCTAAAATGGTTTCAAATAAATTTGAGGTGTTGGGTTTAATGTCTAAAATGTATTATTTAACCCCTCTCATTCTAGGTTCAATATCAATGGTTAGTATTTATGGAGTTGTAGTCAAAGAGCATAGTACACAGTCAACTCTCTACTTACCTTCATTTATAGCCATGGTGTGTGAAGCTCTAAGGATATTCATGGAGGTGTATGAAGATTTTAAAGGTGTTTAACACATTATTAGATCATAATTCAAAAAACCAATATTTCTAAATGGTATAAAATAAACTGTGATGACCAATGCAAACTACACATAGTCATACACCATAAATGAGCACCTACAAGAAGTCAACAACATTGGAATAAGGACACTTGATCTTTTTCGAATCATTTCAAGGTTGTAAGGATCCATTTTAATATGTTTAAAGAGTTTAATACTTTTTTAATGATCATATACTATTCACAATCCATACTCTACCTTCAATGCGTCTTATGTTATTGTGTGTACATCTACAAGCTCTCATAAAAACTTGAGATTTTGGCATAGGGATATTGAATCATGATGGAGGCCCTAATTAAGGTCATATAGTGATTAAATTATCATATGGATATTCAATCATGATAGAGGCACTAATTAAGGTCATATAGTGATTAAATTATAATAATAAACATGATTGAGGTCATTGGACAGTAGGCATACTTCAAAAGTCAATTCAAGTGAAGAAATATGAGTTCAGGGACAAGTTTCCCAAAAAATCCAAAATAGAGCCCTGTGTACTTTTGGTGATGCCATATAACAATGTTTCAAGGAGTATAGATGAATCCAAGTGCATATATATTTTATCATTCATGAAGGTGTACTATCTTAAAAAAGGAGAATGGGTTTCTTATCCCATAAGTGATGAAAAGGAGACTTCTAAATATTGCATTTGTTCACTATAGAAAGGTAGTGTTTTATGAAAAGGATACTTATAAATATTGCATTTTTTCACTATATAAAGGTAGTTTTTTCTATAGTAAATTAAACTCTCAAGTAGCTTTACATACCAAAGTGGCATAGAAATAGTATACCTTTATGATAGGTCATCCTATTGAGGTGAGGAGGGTGTTTTTGTTTCAAATCACATCATTAAATAATATATTACAAGGTTTTGACATGAAAAATAACCTAAAAGATCCTTTTTTGACCTAAAAAGGCACACTTACAGGTTTCAAAGAAAGATAGCATGTTAGAACCTAACTATTGAGTACTAGTCTTAAGTTATAAGGAGTATCTAGATAAATATCACTCATTAAATGAGAATAAAATATTTGAATAGATAAAAAATAGATTACATAATTTTCAAGGAGAAAATATAACCTACATAACCTTCGTTATCCCAATAATGGTCAACTCTCGTTGACTACAGTGAATAAGGAGCTAGAACATGGTGTTCTTGACAATTGGTTTAACAAATTCATTATCTAAAGTGACTTAAATGACTATGGTATAATATTTATGAATTAAATAAGGTCTTTTGTCAATTATACAAGCTCTAAACATGAAATTACCACCTATAGGTAGGTGAAACATAGAACACAGTCATAGCCTATCAACATGATCTAGCTAAAAAGGAGTTATATCTTGAGAAGTTGGAAAAATACAAAGAGTGTTGACATGATATATATATATATATATATATATATATATATATATATATATATATATATACATATATATATATATATATATACATACATATATATATATATATACATATATATATACATATATATATACATATATACATATATATATATATATATATATATATATATACATACATATATATATATATATATATACATATATATATACATATATATATAAATATATACATATATATATATATATATATATGTAAATATATATATATATATATATATATATATATATATATATATATATATATTAATAAAAAAAATTAGACCATATGAAATTAAAAATACATTAAGACATAGCATGGGTGAATCCCTACACAACAACCTACAGTTGATGCTCAAAATCCTACACATAGTCATCATACTAAAAGTATGACTTGGGTTTTCTGAGATTTGAAGTGGTATTTAATATGATAAAATAATGAGAATCAGTAAATAACATGTAATTAACTTGGAGAAACCATTCATACACCCCTTTTTTCTTAGACAATATGGGATATTCCCTTTGTTCTATCTTAGATAGAGGGTACTCCTAGAGTGTTGAAATCTATAGGTTTACCAAGAAAATGGCAAAGAAGGGAGTTTAAAACATGTATAACCTTTAAAGGAGATCTATAAATTTGTATGAGGCATGGATAAACATGAAAAAAGATTCAAAGGGGTTATAAATAGAACAATATGTATTAGACTCATAGATATGTAATCAATTCCTTTAAGTCTATTTTAGGCGTAAAACCTAATTGGAGGGTCAATATCATTTCCAAAGTTAGGGGAGCATTAAAAATAATTATAACACATGAATGGGGATTCATAAGGAGTTTTTTAACTTTTTAAATGAATAACAAGCCATAGGTAATAATTTTATTGGTTTAAGACCATCATATGTTATGAAGGATGTGAATGAGAGCTCAAAAAACTACTTTAAATACTTTCCCTTGTATAGACACTTAGTATGGGAGCTCAAGGAGATAAGAAAATTTGGAGAGGGTACCTATTATCACTTGTATTTTCAACCCTTGAGGAGATTACTAGCTTTCCTCATCCAAGTGGCATAATGAAAACATCTCTCTTGCTATGGGTGATAATTTTGTTGAGATGGATCTCTAGAAGGGCTGGTTCCTTTGATGCAATCTTTATCAACACTTTCTTGCCTATACAATTTGGATGAAAAGGGTTAATAAAAAAATTAAGAAAGATAAAAAATGTGATTAAATTAAATTATATTTCCTCTTATTGACTAAAATTTTACCACGTAGAGTCAAACAAGACCTCTTTTACACAAAACTCATAATTTAAGTTGTATTATCACATCAATGTTTCATAAGCTAGGTTAAAAAAGGTATTTCATACTTATGAGAGAAATGAATGATTCCTTGATATAATACAATCATATACCACTTATAATAAACTTATACACTTGAAAATAACACTAATAAAGAATTGTAATAATCACTCTTCTGCACACTTGGTGAACAATCAAGGATAACATGCTAGAAAAGATATTCTTCTACGAGATAAGGCTAACAAGATTACAATAACACTCAATTAAATAGCATGTGAGTAGGTAAAATAAATTTTTTATTTATTCAAGATTCATTCAAGTATAAATTTGGCTAGGGTTTCACCACTAACCAATGGAGGCTACTCAAAAGAGCCAAAAGAGTCAATATTTATAGCCCTTAAGAGAAGAGCAAGGTAAGGGAAGTCTAAAAGTCACTTTGATACTTTTAAATCTCAAAAAATGAGTTAAATTTTTCATGGGAAAGATGCATGAGGTGAACCATGTAATTTTAGGAGGTCCAATTATCCATACAAGTCATGAAACCTATGAAAAGTGTCACAAAATTCCTTATCATAGCTCAAAAAACTACCTTCATCATTTGGACCTATTTGAACATCCCACCACTAAATATGGATAGGTATGATTATTAGGATAATATTTAAGTCCTCCAATCATTAAATTTCATGCATTGGTTCTAATCCTAATCATTTAGAAAATCTTGGAAGGAAGGCATCATTACCTACAATCTAAAAACTCCTCTTTTCTATCACCCCTCACACATGGCCTCAAAATTGGCTTCAATTTCACATGAAAATCCATGGGAGGGAGTGAATGAAACTTGAAATTACTATCCATATCCTTATACTACCTAGGTACACTTTAAAATGACATCCACTTTAGGTTTCCACACTTTTCACCTTTGTGTCCACTATATCAGTTTTGACTGGCTAAAAGGAAGGCAATTATTTGAATAATTATATTTTTTTCCTAAAATAAAATGCACATGGAGAGTTAGTAAAGTTAATAATATTACACCCAAACTTTATTTCACTCTCAAACTCCTCTTATAGCCTACAAAACATAAAAAATAGTGAGAAAATTGTTATTTTGCATGTTGTCCATATAATTTTATACAAATTTTTTTCATGGGGGGATCCTAAGGGATTTTTATCCATGGTAAAATATTTTTCATTTCCAAAATATGCCATTTGGGTGGCTCTCCAATCTTGTTTTCTCCATCAGGTTCATTCAAGGCTTTTACAAGTGTTTTAGATAGTTTCTTCACTTAATAATTGTTCATAAATATTTCATGTTAAAGTTTCAAACCAAAGGAAAAAATTTATTTCTAGGGACCTTCTCTAACTCTTATAAAACCCTTTTGCTCTCATGCAAATCCTTCAAGCAGATGTGAGCTCCAAAATTTGTCCTATCGAACTTGCCCTTCTAATTTTTCATAAGGATGAGTGGTTTTGAGCTCAAAGATTGAACTCTGGATAACTTATCTACACTACAAAATATATCACACCTATATTTTAACCTCAAATTAATACATAAATAATCTAGATAGCATACCAAAAGTCAGAAATGAAGATGGACTACCTTTTGGCACTAGGCCTCCTCAAAGCCTAATAGGTTTAGCCTGCACCCTATTGGTTTGAATAGTTTGGACTGGTATCTAATTTTTGGAATGATTTATCATGATTATTAATGTTATATTAAAGCTTATGAAACCATATCATAACTTCCAAACACTTGCTTCTTCCTTTTCTCTCATCCACCAACTAGACCTAGTGGAAACTTGCCTAGTTAACATGTGTGCAAGGGGAATTTGGGTTATCTTGAGGGTTATAGGATTTATATATGGGTTTTTATTCATTATTTACCTTATATACACCTCATCAGATGTTTCCATGAATTTTATAAAGTTCCTTCTTGAGTCTTTTGCTCATTTTGCCAAAGTCTAATTTTCCTAGACTAGCTAACCTCTGAGACAAAATAGAGAGGTATAGTCCTCATCCCCATGGAAAATTTAATATTTTTTGAGTTTTATTAGATCATAATTAGGTTTTTTTACCAAATTAATTCACTTTATTCCATGTATTTGGTGCCTAACCATCTCCATTTCCCCAAAAAAGGCCTTAAAAGGCTTACTTTCCTGCATTTTCCTCATACCCTCTTAAGAGTGACCTTTTAAAGCCAAAAAACCCTATAAGTGGATTAAAAATGTTTCCCATGTCAAATTAATGATTAAATATCTTTGAACTCACTTAAAAAACCCATTTCCTCTTGAATTCTCATACTTGCCTATTGGCCAAAAAGGCTTCCAAACTCATTGTACATAATTTTGCCCCTTTGGCCAAGTAGGGAATAAACATGATCATTTTGGTAGGATGTTTGGCTTGTATAAACACTTCAATACCTATCATGAAAAATTATACTTTTATTGGAACCTTCACCTCTTCCTTAGACAAGTTCATGTTTCCACTTAGCCTGCTAGGTTGTGCCCTATTGTAGGATTGAGAACAAGGGTCTTAGAACCTTATAGATGCCTTGTTTTTCTTCCTCTTATTAATATTGAAATCATCCTTTACATTGATGTTTTAAATTTATCTATGTTCCATTACAAATTCATCCTTTAGGTTTTCAAATTCATTCCTAGTTCAAATTTGGTACCCTCAATGAGATCTTGATTGAGTCCCCTACTTCAAGCCTGCTTGTAGGTCTCTTGTGGTTGATTGAGGTGATTAGTGATGAAAAAATATTTCTTATTTAATTTTGAGAACCTAAAACACTCTAGTTCACCTTTACTCATCCTATGTTACCAAAGGAATGCCATGGCTCATGTGAATACCTCCATTTACATCAATGCACCTATCTAACCTGTAAGTGAATGTAGGGGTTTAAAGGGCTTGCGTAAACTTATTTTGAGTTTGTTTTTAACCTATGAATCCCTTAACATATTAATTGGGATGGTCAACATTACTTCACTAAATTTGAACTTCCCAATAACCTTGTTAATTCACCTTGATATTTAAAACTAAGTCTTTCTAAGTGTTAACTGAGATACTTGTAGGTGTCTATTCTTATTTGAGCCCTATTCGTGATGAATTAGAGACTCTATTTGAATTTTAATGGTCATTTGGTAGGTGATTGAACTTTCAATCACGTTTAAAATCCTTAGGACATCATTTTAACATCAAATATAAGGTTACTGGCTTGACTATGATACCTATCCTTTAGTTTTTGCCTATAGATGTGTGTGGCCTAATTCATTTAGTCATGGTGCCTATAAAATCCTTGAAACACCCTATGAGGTCATACACTAAGTAAGTCATCTTCAACTCACCTATATGTTCTATTACAACTCAAACTATTCCCTTCCTTTGGCTGAGACACTTTTCCCCTTAAGACCCTCCTATAGGTGAAAATAGGGTCTCAAAGGGGTTTGGTTTGGGTGATTTGATGAGAAAAAGGCCTTCTTAGATTAATTTTGAAACATATAACACTATCATTTCCTTAAAGTCACCTTGGATGGTAAAAAACCATCCACATCATGCACAAACCATTATCTATTCACCCTACCTATCTAACCCCTATAGGTGTCATTCTCCATGCCTGAGGGATGCTTATAGGTGGTCATAGGGTATACAATACTTTACATTAGTCTCCTATTTATGCCTATAATTTCATTTTGCCTCATTAAACTAATCTAGTCATCCCATTCATGATGTTATGCTCCATATTTTTCCTCAAGGTAATAAAAGGCCATTTACTCCTACAAGCCTATAGACATCATTGAAGTTTTTTAGTGTGTTTTTGAGGCATATTTGAGTATTTTCATAACCATATTACACTAAATTTTCCCCCTAAAATTTGGTAGGGTTCTTGTCACATGATAAGGATACAAGGCGTTGGTTGAATATTTTGTCGATCAACGTACTGATAAACAAAATAGGCCTGATCAGCCAAACTAGGAAGATTGGTTGTCCAAATGTGTAGGTTTACCACATTAAAAGGGGACTAATCTCTCCTCTCATCAAGGGGAGGTTCCCTATATATATATATATATATATATATATATATATATATATATATATATAGAAAATAATACTCAAGGGTAGGATAAACCATCCATATCTCTTTCTTCAGAGATGATGCATGCTAATCAAAAGAAAAAACTCAAGGGAAATGACAGAAACCACTCTTCTTCTTTCAGAATTACTATTCAGCAAACCACAAGAATACTCCTAGTAGTAATTACAAAATGTAACCAAAGACGTAGTAACTAGCAAATTGAGATGTAGCACAAAGTCTCCACCTGAATTTCCCAAAAGTGAGGTATGAAGGACAATGAGGGAAAAAAGTTGTCCTAAGGTCCTTTACACAAAAACAAAAATAAAACACACTAAAGGCAATTATGGGGGCACAAAGTCTCTCCATAGTTGACTTCAGGAGACCTCCCTGACTACTTTCACTAATTTTGCTTTTTGAATTAAAGTAACAACAAATATATTAAGGAAAAAGACATAAGAATAGTTTCCCCAACAACAAAGATATCACAACACAAAGTCTAAAAAGTCACTTGCTTTCTTATTCCAATAACAAAATATGATCAACAATCTGAGCTCAAAGTCTCAGTAATGCCTTTTAGTTTGGGTAGAGTTTTGTTTCTGATTGTTAGAGAGAGATCCTTTTACACTAACAAGAGAGTCCTTTATATAGCCTCTTCAAGACGGACTTGGGAATAGTAACACATCATGTTGCATTGAATTTTGTTAAGAAGATAGGCTAAAATTTAGGGGCATCTACCCATTTGCTTTTCTCAATGCAGAGAAACAAGTCACGCTATTGAAAGTTTACATCTTTCAATGTCCACCTAGTGATCTGATCCTTCTTCATCATTCCTCCTTTTTTGGTTAATTGAATAGGGTCCTGAATTCAATTTGATGTTTTGTTCCTTAATCACTTCCTATTGGTTTTGGCCTTAAAGCCTTTGAATGCATTCAGGTCCCATAAATTTAAACTTACAAGGATCAATGGCTATTTCATAATCGTGACTTTAACATCTGCGAGCATGTCAGTTTTCTTAGCAATTCCTTTAGCTTTGTCATTTGAGCTTTCCCGAAGGGAACCTACCCTTTGAGCCTTGAGAAATGATCCACTTTGGGTCGGGAAGAGCCCCCTGCAAGGGTATCTACCCTTTGGGTGGTCTTCAGATGGCCTTCAGGCTAAGTTCCTTAACTCTTCTTTAAGGATTTTTAAAATCAATGGCTATTTTATGAACCTTAAAATTGATGTTCGTGCACCCATCAATAAATTTGAATTTCCAATGGCTATTTTTCCATTCTTGATTTTGATGTCTTCAGGCGCATCACCCCTTGGGCTTTCTTCAGCTTTCTTGTTTTGCATCCTCCCGAAGGGAAGGTGACCCTTCAGCTTTGGGAAGTGTCCTTTAATTTGATAGCTGAGAGTCCCCCACAAGGGCACCTACCCTTTAGGGTCCTTCGATGGCCTTTTATCTTTGGAATCTTTCAAAGCTTTCCCACATACATTTTTCTCGTAGACTTTTTCTGCGGACATTTTCCCATAGACAAAAATTTCATAGACATTTTCCCATGGACAAAAAGTCTGTAGAATTTTCTCGCTTGCTTTGTCTTTGGCCTTTGGAAATTCCTTCGGGCTTTCCTCCTGCAGCTTCTTTCCTGAATTCCTTCAAACTTTTTGTCTGAAGGAATTTTGGAAATTCCTTCGGGCTTTCCTCCCGTAGATTCTTTCCCGAATTCCTTCAGAATTTTTGTTTGAAGGAATTCCTTCGGACAAAAAGTCTGAAAGAATTATGCCTTTGTCTTTTGACTGCCTTAAACAAAATTCTAAAAGAATTTACCTTTGTGGCTTCTTTGAAAATTACCCTTCCAAAGGGTGCTTTTGTCAACCAAGTGCCCTCCGCAAGGGCACTTGTCCTTCAGGAGGCTTTCTTGAACTTTTGCATTGAACCGCTCTTTTGAACCAAGCTTTGAACCAAATGGTTCAAGTCAATGAACTCTTTGATTAAACCAAAAGCCATTGAACCGTTTGATGAACTAACTAAGTGAACTGAAGCATTGAACCGCTCTGTTGAACCAACCGTTGAACCAAGCTTTGAACCAAAGTATTGAACCAACTGAGTGAAATGAAGCCTTTGAACCAAGTTGATGAACCATTTGATTGAACCAAAGTAATGAACTTTACTGATTAAACTTTGTAGTTGTGTTGAGAGCTTTTGAACCTATTGAACCAAATGTGTTGAACCTATTGAACCTTAAACTTGAGTGGTTTAATGGTTTAATGGTTCAATGGTTCAAGCCTTGCTTAGAAGCTTGCCACTAAAATTTGTTGGTTGAACCTAGTCATTGAACCAAATTTTAAATCATCTAAGGGTTGAGAGCTTGCTTCTTTCCTGCAGAGTCCATAGAAATCAACCTGTGAAGTCTGTGAACTTGGCTTGCAGAGTCCATAGATTTTCTCTTCCTACTGAGTTTCTAGATTCAAGCCTACATCGTTTGTAGATTCCTCTTCCTATTGAGTCCATAGATTCAAGCCTAGAGAGTCTGTAGATTCAAACCTGCAAAGTCCATAGATTTAAGCCTGTAGAGTCCATAGATTTTTGAGAAGCTTGAAAATGAGAAATTTGAATGCCCAGGACAAATTTCGAAAAGGGAAGAGACAATTTTGGTTTGTAGGACCAAAATAGTTCAAATGTTGTCCCAAAAATGAGTGATATTTTTGGGGGACAATGCAAAGTTCACCTATTTAAAAACTTTGAAACCTTTAGGGAATAGGTTATGGAAGGTCACCAAAAACTTTATAACCTCTATTTTACTCTTTTAGGGATTTGATCCCAAAACTCAGTCTTGACCTTAAACTAGGATTATATGCTTCTTTTTTTCCTTCTAGGAGCTTTACATAGGTATCTTATGAATTTTATTACTATCTTGAAACCTCAAAGAGGTGTCACATTATTTCAACCCTCCATACAATACTTGAAACTCCTATTTAGCCACCTGTAGGTGGGTATTTTGACTATATTATGCAGGTAGGGTATTAGATATGGCAAAATATGGTGTGAATAGCTTCTAAATAACCCAAAATGCATTTTAAACCTTTAAATTCATGATATAAATTATTTTAACCTTGAAACTAGCTTTAAACCATCTCCTTTAACATGGAAATCATGTGTATGTGCATGTGGAAGAGCAATTAGGGGCATCAAATGACTATTTGGGCATAATGAATATGTTTAGGGTTACCTTTGAACCTTTTCCAAAACTTAAAATTGGATTTATTTAACTCCTAATGGTATGAACAATTTAAACACCATGAATTCAACTCCAAGAACAAGATAAACAATCCCATACAGGTGAAAGCAAGTGAAACTAAGTATGAAGTTGACCATGGAGTAAGATAGGCTTGCAAACTAATCAAGGAATTCCATGGTGAGAAAAAACATGGGAGGAGGTGGTAATATGATTCAAATACTTTTCTAACACCATTTACCATCTATTTTAGACCCCTACATTAGAAAACACTCAATAGACGAGGAACACTTCAGTTGAAACTACACCTAATGACACCCTCTTATAACATAAACTAAATTACTCATCCAAACTTCATAAAAATTAAAAAAAAGAATTTATACCATCTTAAAATTAATTAAAAATCATCTATATCAAACATCAATAACTGGTTCTTATGGATTTAGTGGGAAAGGATCAAAGCCTATAGGGTGCATGAAATAACTAGTAAAAGAGCATAGTCAACTTGTTAGTAATGGTTCATAAAGCACAGTTGATAATTTCTCAAGTTAATTATATTTAAATTAATTTATTGGAGTGTAAAAAACCATACCAAAATAATTTTTTCTAAAATTAGTTGTGTTGTCTATACCAAGCAAAAACTTGAAGGTCACTTCAGTGTGTCTAGGAAACCCAAAAATGAGTAGAATGGTTTTTAATATAAAATGGAACTTATATATCAATTTAAGTGTGTATATTAGTGTATGTGAGATTTATAGTTCTCCCAATATCTTTTTACACATGGTACACTTCCCAAGAAGGTCATACAAGTGTTATTTTCTCTCTATTTCAATTATTTTTGTAATTTTAGCTAGGGAACCTTCCATATTTTGATGTTTCTAACATAAATAACACTCATACTGACATATTTTATGTTTTAAATTAAATTAGTACACCTAAAAACCATATTAACCATGCCACTTACCTTAATGACCCTTAAAAGCACAAAAATGACCCCAACTTGATAAATTGACTAATATAACTAAGACCAAAGCTAAAATTGTATTGAATAACATAAAATGACATATAATACTCCCCATTAAAATATATTTATATCCATAAATCATATAATAAAACATATTTTTACCTATAGGGGTCCAAATTTTACCTAAAAGTCAAATTTGGTCAATAAAAGGGTGAGTCATAAGGGTAGTATGCCTATTATACTAATGACTAACAACCTTATCCTATCAAGGTAAAATGGATTCAATGGATTATTGAATAAAAATAATAATTAATTGCCTAAAACACACACAAAACAAATATAAATCACCAAACCAACACAAGACAAAGCAAGACAATAAACCAACTCACACATGTACACAAGGACTTAGGGAAAACAAGGAAACCACAAACTATGTACAAGGACAAAGGAGAACTTTAGTAGCAATTCTTGAGATATATTTCATTGAATAGGATATAAATATCCTATACATCTAACTTTGAGATTTGGAAATCATTTTTTTACTTGCATTGGGTGATAACATATGGGCCACTCCATAAAGCATCAAACTTTGTGTGTCTTCCAGCTTTAACCCTATCTTCATCCCACTTTAGAATAATGTCTCCCTCTTTAAAATTTATTTTCATGGATTTATTGTAAAATTATCTCTTTGTTTTATCTTGGTGATCTCTCATATTTTTCATATCTTGATCTCTTGTCTCCTCAATCTCTATCAACTCACACAACCTAAATTCCATACTTTCATTTTCCATCATTTACAGCTTATAAGTGAGGTCCAAGGCTGGTAACTCAAGTGAAATAGGTAATCTATCTTCTCTCCAATAAAAAATTGTGTAGGGTGAGTTTATAATGGCTCTTTTAAGGTGATCTTAGTAGTGTAAAGAGTTGTCTTCAACTTGGAATTCCAAATCCTTTGGTTCTCTTCCATTGTTCTCTCTATGATCTTGATTAGATTCTTGTTGGTAGACTCAGTTAGTCCATTGCCTTGTGCATAATAGTTAGTGAAAGTACTAATATAGATGCCATGTTTCAAGGCCCATTCACTTGTATTCATCCCAAAGAAAGCTAATGCATTATCTAAAATTATTGTTGAAGGAGCTCCAAACCGTGTCACTATGCCTTCATATAAGTCTAGAACTAAATTTTCATTTGCTTCCTTGAGAGAAACAACCTCTACCCACCTTGTAAAGTAATCTATAGAAATCAACACCCACTTGTGACCAGCACTAGAATTTGGATTTATTAGGCCAATGAAATCCAAACCCCATTGCATAAAGGGTTGATCAACCTAAATTGGATGAAGAGGCAAGGCAACAAGATTTTGTTTACCATCAAAGAGAGCACATTTTTTGTTAGAATAATTAATTAATCTTAGCTATATTGTAATAAATGTCTCAAGGTGTTATTAAAATTTTATTTACATAGGTTAGTTATTTATGGTATTTCTTAGGTGTGATTATTTGTAATCTCCTACAGATTAGGAGATCTAATCTCTTTAAGTATTATATAAATAAACACCTCTTGTAGTGATTTTATCAATTCAGTAAATTTAGTTAATGCAATTTATTCCATATTTCATTTGGTACTAGAGAAGGAAATTATTAAGGATTAATTTTGAAGCTTTGGATATTCAGTGGAGATCGAGAGCAAGATTTGTGTGATCATTGGATGTGTCACACTTCTCCAATTTTAGCCATCCCAAGCTAAAATGTTGTCAAAATTCTAGACAATTTTGTGGAAGGAGAATAGTTATCAAAACAAGAAATTTTTTTTATTTTGATAAATTTTAGCCATATTTATATTAAATTTTGGTCTAAATTTTAGATCTAAGATCATATTTGAGAGCTTTAATTTTTTTTAAATTATTTATGGTCCAGGTCCAATTCTAAATTGGTGGAGGAATAGATCTAAGTTTTTCAGATGATTGTATATGTCATTATGATAAAAATTTGTATTATTTGTCAAATCTAAAAATATATAGAATTTATGAAAATGATATTGTAATTTTTTTTGAATTATACTTAGAAAAATACTATGTTTTAAAAAAACAAAAATTTTGGAGCTTTTAGTGATTTTCTATGATTTTTTTAAGTTTCTATTTTGTAGAACAAGTGAAGAACAATAGAAAAATAGTAGTTTCTCTAAAATATTTTGTAGAAGCATGGATAAAATATTATATCACCAGATTTCTCTCATATATATATTTTTTAAAATTATTTGCTTTTTGAAAATGGAGCATCGAGGCACCCATGGTAAAATTTTGAAGGTATAGTGCAATTTAGAAGTTTTCATTTGGTGCAAGATCAAATTTTTGGGTGGAACACCACCCAAATCCACCACTTCTAGCATCAACACCACCAACATATTTTATCTTTTTTTCACATCATATTACCATATATTAAGCATTTTTTAATCCCCTAAGGGCTTGCCCTTCACCACTATGAGCCATATTTGAATATCTTTTCTTTCAAGGTTCATTACTTTTGATTCATGAAGGTTGTGAAGGTGATTTTTTTCACCTTGGATAATTTTTTGAGATATATGTATTGTTAAGGCTATTTTTTACATTTTTATCACCTATATTTCTATAATTTTCACTTTTTTACTAGTTTGGCTGACTGGTTCATGTATTTTGGACCTTTAAGAGGCCATATTTTTTGAATGGTAACTCCAATTTGCATGATATCTTTTTAAAAAGTGATTATTTTTATATTATATATCTATTGGATTCATTAAATTGTATAAATTTAAAAGGAAAAATTGTATCCTAATTTGCTCCATAGACACATTTTTGGTTGAAACTAACGTCCAATTTTTCATTGCTTGTTTGGACACTTTTTTGGTAGAGTCTAACATCCATTGTGTGATAGTGCATGATTTTTCATATTTTTGTATGAATTTTTGAATTTTCCTTACATTTTTCAAATGCACATTTCATTTTTGCACTTAAGCACACTTGTATTTCTTTGTCATATGCAACATGTAAAATTTCTAGTTTGGGACCATGTGTTGTGCTCCATGACACATAATTGCTTCATGGTGATAACTATGCAACATGGAAAACAAAAGTACGAACACATATAGAGTTTGAAGATATTTTGTCAATAGCTAAAGACACATGGGTTAGACATGAAAAAAATGTTGATCAACAATATAAATATGACAAGACTAATAATAAGGCTAAGTTGATAAGCATGTTTGGTGTTTTGGATGATGTAAAATCTCATATCCATAGTTATACAACTATAAAATATGCATATGATAAGATTAAAACTATTTATAAAACTAAGAATCAAAATCAAATATTGTATTTTTAGAGACAATTTCACACTCTTAAGCTCAAATTAGATGAAAAAGTAGAAGTATTCCTTAGAAGAGTTGTAAATTTGCAGGCTTCACTTTAATATTTAGGCAAACTAGTGACAGATGACTCTTTGTTCCCTATAGTCATTAGATCACTTCCCCCATATATAATATCTTTGTGACCACACTAAATGTCATAGGAAAAAAACCAACCTTTGAGGTGTTGTTTGATTTTTTGAAACAAGAGGAAAATATTCATAATTCAGAGGAAGTAGATGATGAGCATGCATTTACATTGAATCAAAAGGGGAAGAAACCCATGAAAGGTCAAAATCAATCTACAAAGTAGAATAATCAACATAACCAACAATAAAACAATTCACATTCTCTTAAAGCATGTCAAATTTGTGGAAAACAAGGACATGACTTGAAACATTATTGGTATAACACATTTCAACGAGTCTCATCAAGAAAGAAGTCATTTTTAAACAAGTCACCACAAATTGAAAAAAAGAAACCACACTAACAAAATAGGTGGAAACAAAAAATTTACAAGCCTTAACAACATGGTAATGTTTTTGAAGACAATGATTCTTCAAATGAGGAATATAGTTTAGCTACTCAATCACATGAGTCTACCCATCATCTAAGTGCAGTTTGGTATGTTGATTCAGGAGTAACTAGACACATGATTATAAGAAAAGGCCAATTTTCTACTTTGACAAAATTAGAATCAAAGGGAAATGTATCACTTGGAGATGATACCTCATATACAGTACAAGGTAGTGGTGACATCAAAATTCAACTTGGAAATATAAATTTCAACATTTTAAAGGTTCTAAATGTTCCATGTATTACAAAAAAATCATCTATTAATCAACTACGTGACCACAACCACATGGTTGAATTTGATCATCAAATTGGTCAAAAGTTTTTCCATATCAAAGACAATTCTAAGCATTTCAAAGTGATTTCCAAAGCTTTCAACATTGGCAAAATGTTTCATCTTGATTTTTTTCAAAATGATCATCAAGCACTTGTGTTCAAAGATAAAAAATTAGGTAATTTATGGCATAAAATATATGGTCACTTGAGTTATGGATATTTGGTCTAATTGAGAAAACAATATATGGTTTTTGGTCTTCCCAAAATCAAGAAATCTTTTGATATATCTACTAGTTGCTTAACAAGAAAACAAAGAAGAGCTCCTTTTAGAAATACTGAGTATCATTCACTTGGTAAGTTGGACTTGGTGCATATCAATCTTTGTGGACATTTTTCTCCTAGTCTCAAAGGATATAAATACTTTTAGCTTTTTATTGATAATTACTAATGGAAAATGTGGGTATATTTATTAAAGACTAAGGATCAAGATTTTCAAGTCTTCAAAGAATTCAAGGCCATAGTTAAAAATTAAACTTGTAGGAAAATCAAGACCCTCTACTTAGATCATGGGGTGGAATACACCAGTAGAGAATTCTTAGCCTATCTTAGTGTGAATGGAATCAATCATCAATTAATAGCTCCATATTCACCTCAACATAATGGAGTTGTATAATGGCTTAATAGAGTCATTGTGGAAATGTTTTGTAGCATGGTTGAGGATGTAAAATTGCATAATACATATTGGGTATAAACTTGTCACACTGTAATCTACTTTTTGAATAGGTCACCCACCAAATCTCTTGATGGAATCACACCACATGAAGCTTGGATAGATAATAAACCAAAGGTAACTCACCTTCAAATTTTTGGTTTCAAGGCATATATGCATGTTCATAAGAAGAAAATAAAAAATTTGGATAAGAAAATAAAGGAATGTATTTTTGTGGGCTAAAGTGCATAATCAAAGGCATATAAGCTCCTTGATCTAGAAAAAAATAAAGTACCAATCAGTAGAGATGTAGTGTTTGATGAAAAGAGTGGATTTAGTCCACCTTCTACACATGAAGATGAGATAGGAAAAAGTCTTATAATATTTTTATATAGTGATGGTGAAAGTGAATAGGAAGATAGTTAAATAGGACCTCTAACACCACCACCTATAGTTCAGTGTATGCCCAAGTGGTATACAAGTACTATATGAGATGCTAACTTGAATGTAGTATCAAATACAACCACTTCAAGACTGAGGACTCAAATCATGGCTCAAGAAGAGGTAAATATGGCCGTTATGATTATTGTGTAAGAAACATATGAGCCCTCTATAGTAACATAAGACCTATAGTCTAGACCTTATAAAGATGCCATGGATGGAAAATATGAGTCACTGATGAAGAATAACACTTGGTATCTTTTTGATCTTCCACCAGGAAAGAAACTTATTAGATGTAAATGGGTCCTTAAGACTAAGTACAAAGTAGATGGTAGTATTTATAAGTACAAGGTAAATATTGTGGCAAAAGGGTATGCTAAAAAAGAAGGCATTGACTATGAGGAGACTTTTTCTCCCATGGCTAAGATAAAGACTATCAAAATGGTTTTTTCTATGGATGCATAGTTTAAATGGAAATTCCATCAAATGGATGTAGAAAGTTCCTTTCTTAATGGATATTTGAAAGAAAAAGTATACATGACTCAACTTGAAGGATTTATGCACCTAATCAAGAATAGAAAGTGTGTAGTCTTATCAAGTCTCTCTCTGAGCTAAAATAGGCTCCCTAAGCCTGGTACATCAATATTGATGAGCATCTCATATAACATGGATTCAATAGGAGTCTATATGATATTAACCTCTACCTCAAATAGCATGGGGGGAGGTTGTTATAATGATTGTTTATATTGATGATCTAGTCATCACCAGTATCATAGTGAAGATGATTGATGTAACTAAGAATGATCTCAAGTGATCATTCAACATGACATATCCCAAGCTAATACACTATTGTCTTGGTTTGGAGGTATGACAAAAGGAACATTAAATTTGTGTTTCAAATAAGAAATATACCAAGACATTGCTCAAGAAATTTAGGATGATGGACTATAAGCCTATTATAACACTTATGGAGACAAGACATTAGTTATCTCATGCATATCCATCACCAAAAGTAAATGAAACTCTCTATTAGCAGTTGATTGGGAGTCTCATTTACTTGACATATACTAGGCTAGATATTAGCCATTATATAATCTATATTTCTTAGTTTATGCAAGAACAAAAGGTGGCACATTGGAAAGTAGAAAAGTGGGTATTGAGATACATTAGAGGTATAATTGAGTATGGCCTAGAGTAGAAGAAGAATGATAAGCTATTATTTATAGAATACATAGATGCAAATCATGAAGATTTTATTGATGACAAGAAATCCACTTCTATATTTGTGTTCTTTCTAGGCTCTCGTCTGATTTCATGAGGAATTGAGAATCATAATTGTGTTTCTAGATATTCCATAGAGTTATAATATCATGCTATATAAATATTTATCTATGAATAAATATAGATATGTTGCATTCTTTTAGGACTTGGAGTTCCACAAACTCAGCCTATAGTTCTGAATTGTGATAATCAAGGCATTCTACATATTGTTTACAATATAGTATTTCATGAGAGAACCAAGCACATATAGTTTTAGATTCATTTCATATACAAACATGTTCAACATCACAACATACAGGTCTAGTATTTCCCCACTCAAGATCAGTGTGCAAATATCTTTACTGAGTCACTTGCACGTGATAAGTTTGAGGCATTCAAGAATTCTCTCTCCACTTTACTTTAGACTATGATAAATTAAGGGGGGGGAATATTATAAAAATTAATTAATCTTAGCTATATTTTAATAAATGTAATAAGATTTTATTAGCCTTTGATTGACATAGGTTAGTTATTTGGGGTATTTCCTAATTGTGATTAGTTGTAATCTCCTACATATTAGGAGATATAATATCTTTTAGGATTATATAAATAAGCATATCTTGTAGTTATTTTATTAATTCAGTTAATTAAATTTATTTTGTATTTAATTTTTTACACTTCCTTAACCAATCATGGGCATCTTTGAACAAGCTGGGCCAAAAGTATCTAGCCCTCATAATCCTAGTAGTTATGGTTCTTGGAGCAAAATGACCACCAGCTGGTCCATCATGAAACTCAAATAGTATTTTATAAATATAATCTAATTTAAAACACATTAATAACACACTGTATAAGTCATTTTTAAATAATACTCCATCAACAAGTACATAAGGAATGGATTACAATCTAAAGTACCTTCTTCTAGCTCTATCAAGGCCTTGTGGACACTCACTAGTTTGAGGAAAATGTATCATATTTTGTGTCCAAATCCTCATTGATGAAGATGAATCTATCATAGGTTCATCATAAATTTATAAAACAACCTTATTTTTTAATTTAAAATTGTAATCAAAATGATCACATAACCCCTTTCCTTTCATTAGCTTGGTTGTCTTGATTTAGACATCATACTCCATCACTTTTATGATCCAACCAGCCCTTTCCTCATTCAAATATCTACTCAAAAGGAATTATTTGACACTAGGATGAGGAACCAATATGTGAATCTTGTTTTTAGATAACATATGGATAAAATTCTTTAGACTTCTAAAAATTTAAAGTACTTACTTTTCAAAATAGGTGTATCTTACCTCATAGCCCTCCAAACCTTGGCTAAAAAAAGCAATAGGCTGCTCCAAGTTTTATTAATTTTATTGAGTAATAATGGTATAGATTACCTCCTCATTTACAAAGGTATACAAGTTTAAATCCTTTGAAAAATTAGGACTTGCAAGAGTTGGAGCTTAGGCAATGGCTTGTTTAATCTCTTCAAAACTTTCCTTCCTTCTTCTAGTCTAAGTGAACTCTTCATCTTTCCTTAGCATAAAGGTTAGAGGATTGACTAAATTAGTGAAATTAGGAATGAAATTCCTTATGAAATTAATTTTCCCAAAGAAACTTTGAGAATCTTTCTTGTGTTTGGGCAAAGCCAATGCCAAGATTGCACTCACCCTTTCAGGATCTATTGACAAGCCCTCTTTAGAGACAATGCATCCTAAAAATTTTCCTTAATAAATAGAAAACAAACATTTATTTGGGTTGATATATATTTAAAACTCTCTACATATCTCAAAAATATTACTAAGGTGATTCAAGTGATCCTTTGCATCCTTAATAAAAATTATGATGTCATCAAGATACACCAACACAATGCCATTTATTAGTCCTTGAAAAGCCATATCCATTACATGTTGAAAATTATCTTTAGAATTAGACAATCCAAAATGAATTTTTATATAATCATATGTACCCCATTTAGTATTAAAGGTTGTCTTATAATGGTCACTTTCCTTCACCAAAATCTGATTATACCTAGAATACCCATCAAGGAGAGAAAAACTTTCACTTCTTGAAAAATTTGTTCCATGGAGGGGAGAGGATAATGGTACTTCAAGGAAACTCTATTCAAGTCCATAAAATCAATAGACAACTTTATTTATCCATTATTATTCCTAATAGGGACTAAGTTTTCCAACCAAGATGAATTCTTAATAGGAAAGATGATTTTGGACTCAATCAACTTAATAAGCTCTTTCTTCATAAGAGGCTCAATATTAGGATTGATTGGCCTTTGTATTTACTTTATGTTATTATAATTATCATATATATATATATATATATATATATATATATATATATATATATATATATATATATATATATATATATATATATATATATATATATATATATTGTATGTTGAGCTAAGATTGGATCAAATCCCTTCAAATCACTATATTCCCATGCAAATACATTAGAAAACTCTTTGCACAACTCAATGAAAGCATGTTTATCTTCACTAGTACATACCTTCCCAATTGAAAGAAAATTATGTTTGAATATTTATAATTTATAATATATTTATTGATTATTATACATTCTTACCTTTTATTTCTTCAAATATTCATTATCATTGAAAATAATCTCAAGTGTGACTAGGCCTTTGGGGAGCTTGTTTGAATTCAATTACACAATCTGCACTCCATAGTGTTGTTGTAGTTTGGATTAATTATTAAAATAAAACTCAGCCTCCTCTTGTATAAAAACTATTATTTTTTTGTCACTATCAAACACTTGCCAATTAGTGACATTATTTGGTATGGAAGGCCTTACAATCACCTTGAGATGTGGTTAGTTCTTATCCTCTCCTACCCCCTTTGGAACATCAAATTGAGACCCAATTTTTGCCAACCTATTAACATGTTTGTTGCCTTCTCTTTGGATATATGTGATGTTTAAATCTAGGAAATACTCCAAAATATCATACATCCTATGATTATAATACTTAAGCAAAGAGTTCTTAGTCACATTTTGACCTCTTACTTGATTCACAATCAACTCACTATGACTATACACTTGTAACTCTTTCACACCTCTTCTCCTAATACACTCAAGGCCATGAATGAGGAACTCATATTATACAAAATTACACATAAAATATAATTTAAATATAAAAGTGTAACAATACCTTTCTTTAGAAGGAGAAACTAACATTAATCCACCACCTACCCCAATCTAGCTTCTTGATCCATCAAAGAAATTTTACCATAAACCCATCCATGTTTTCACTTGGATTCATCAAATTTGGAATGAAAGAGTCATATTCATGCATAAAATACAACCCAATACTATATTCCTCTATTAATTTATAAGTATCATGCTCATAATGTTCATCTCCCCATTCATCTAAGTACAAATCAAAAACTCCTTCAAGGGAAGATGTTGGAGATTGGTATATGTGGAGGTCCTCCTCATCAATAATGGCATATTTGAAATTTTAAACTTTAGGAATTTAAGGATCCATGTGATTATTATGGATATGTTCTAATTCAATCTTCACCTTAGTACCATACTTTGTCCTAAACACGATGTAGGATGAATTGGCTACCAAGTATCCACCTATCTTAGCCGTAAACTCTCTCGATAAACAAAAAGTAAAGTATGGAGGTAAATATGATACAACCACATCATTAGTAATGGAAACAATATGAAAATCATGTAAAATAACTTTCAAGTCCTTGAATACTCCCAAGGTCTTTGTTGGTTATCCATCCAATTATAAGACTCCTTTAGCCATTGACTCATATCTGAGGCCTAGTTTATTTGTTATACACTTGGGCATAACTAAAGTAATAGCCCCACTATCTATGATGAAATTATGAAATAATAAATCATAAATGATTAAATATATTTATAATGGATAATTTTTATCAATCTTCTTTACTTTTCCATCAATGGGTTGAGTCTTATTCATGAAGACAACATTCTCATTCCTAGCTGATCCAACTTGCTTACCAAGTCCTTGCAATTGAATCATGTCATTTTATCCAAGTATTTTTAGTGAATCCCATATTTAAATATTCATATTTAACTTATTCATCTGATCCACAAAATTTATAAAATGATTTCTCACCTTGGAAGGCTCCTTGGAAGAACTAGTACTTTATGGTGTAGCTTGTGGAGGTGGATGTGTAGGAACAGGCCTTACATTCTAAATTTTTTAATTTTATTAAAATTTAGGAGATATATTATATCCACCCACTATTATATATGTTTTATAAGTCAAAAAAGTCCTTTATTATCCCCTTGTGTCTCTTCAGTAACCCTCTTCTTATATCTAGTACTAGAAGCCACACTAGTATTCACATTGCTTAAATTTCCCACATGATTGATGGCACAAAACTCTCCCTTTGAATGATTTATGAGAGTATATTTAGATTTTTTTTCCCATTTTATATTCCAAATTACATTCCACCTTGAATTATTGATTCAAAATTTTAAACTTGAGATTTTGATTACCTTACATAGTCATGGCTTGATAATGCATCTCACTGGCATAAACAACTTGATCTTCACTTTAGTCATAGGAGGGATAACCTGATTGTTCTTGAAAAAGGTTGTTTTGAGTTGGAATAAGATATTTGGAATATGAATTAGCATTATTATTGTAACTTTGGTAAGGTCTATCTTGGGTGATTTAACCTTGTCCTTGAGCATTACCTTAGAAAGGAGGCCTATTAGTTTTCCCAAATTGATTATAAGACTAGTATGGCCTATAACTCTGATATTTTTTCCTTTTAAGAGGAAACATTTCATTGGTAATAATTTGGATAAAACTCTTGACTTCATGGATCTAATTGTTTGGGACAATAGCAGACTTTTCATGACTAGGCAAAGGAGCCAAGGTAAGTAATGTAACTTGACTAGGAGGTTATAAATCAAGGAACAATGACATTGGTAGCCTAGGGGAAATCTTCCCAACATAAACAAGACAATTCTCATCATTTATATCTATCTAATAGGTATCAAGTAGTGTATTCCCACCCATGGATTGGATCATCATGGCTACATCACTATTCAATGGCTTTAAATAATACAAGAAGGCATAGTTTGGAGTAGGTCTCACAAGGGCTAGGATCATATCCCATGTTTTTTGAAATATAGTGCTAAAATATTACATAAAATATTATGGTGACCTCTTAATAGAGGTCAATTTATTAGCTAGAGATATATGGCCACTCTTCTCTCCAAACCTCTTAATTAATAGATCTCCTAGTTCATCTCATGAACCAATAGAATTTTTAGGTAGAGTCCCATAGTAAAAGCTTTTCCTTTGAAAGATATTTCCAATAACCTAATAACCACATTATCTTGAATTATATTATGGATATTATATAAGTTTTATATGTTTCTAATGTGTTTAATGGAATTAATAAGACCCTCTCCACTAAAATATGGAACACTCTTAAGGGATGTTCTTGGAATTTCATCACATTAGACAAGGTTCAAAAGAGATGATCCAATGAAGGATACAAAATGTTAGTTCTTAGACACCTTATAATGTGAAATATTAGTATTAGGGATTGAAATAAATAAGAGCTTAAACTTCTTAAACACCAAATCTCTTGAATAAGGATGGGTATTCACAAACCTAAACCTTTTGGTAGAATATAGAGGTAGTTGCACAAACTCAAAGGGTATACCTTTAGAAACAGACCTAGTGGTCACCTTTGGAATGGAAATTAGGGATTGATCAGAAACCAAAATTTTGAAAACTTTAGTGGAGTCACCAGGTACTGAGTGTAGTTGTTCTTACAGCTACAATTATACCAAGACTAACACCAATTTTAGACAATCTTCTAGGACATATAATCCCACCAGGCATGCCAAAAACTATTGTCACTTGGATTTTCATGCCTTGAGGAGATTCCTAGGTCTCCTCATCTAATTATCACAATGGAAACATCTTTCTTTCTATGGGTGAAAATTTTGTTGAGATGGATCTCTAGAAGGGCTAGTTCCCTTGATGTAATCTTTGAAAACACTTTCTTACCTATAAACCTTGGATGAAAAGGGTTTAGAAAACAAATAATAAAGCTAAAAAATGTGATTAAACAATATTATATTTCATCCTATTGAGTAAAATTTTACCACTTAGAATCAAACAAGACTCCATTTACACAAAACTCCCAATATAAGTTGTATTATCACATTAATGTTTCATAAGCTAGGTTTAAAAAGATATTTGATACTTTTAAGATAAATGAATGATTCATTGATAAAATTCAGTCATAAAACAATTCTAAGAAACTTATAAAACTAAAAATAACACTAAAAAGGACATGTAACAATCACTTTTCTACACACTTTGTGAACAATCAAGGATAACATACTAGAAAAGATATTTTTACACTAGACAAGACCAACAAGATTGCACTAACACTCAACTGAAAAACATATGAGTAGTAAAAGTAAATTTTTTATTTCTTCAAGAGTCATTCAAGAACAAAGTTGTCTAGGGTTTCACCATTAACCAATGGAGGATGCTTAAAAGAGCCAAAAGAGTCAATATTTATAGCCTTTGAGAGAAAACCAAGGAAAGGGAAGTCCAAAAGTCACTTGTACACTTGTAAATCTTAGAAAAGGGATTTATATTTGCATGAGAAAGAGGAATTAGGTGAAAAATTAAATTTCAAGAGGTCCAATTGTCCATACAAGTCATGAAACCTATGAAAAGTCTCACAAAATTCCTTATCCTGGCTCAAAAAATTACATTCATCATTTAGACCTATTTAAATAGCCCACCACTAATTAGGGATAGGTATTATGATTGGGATAAGAGGTAATGCCTTTAGGTGTGCAATTCCATGCATTGGTTCTGATCCTAATCATTTGGAAACTCCTGGAAGGAAGCCATCACTACTTGTAGTCTAAAAACTCCTCTTTTCTATCACCCTTCACACTTGGCCTCAAAATTGTCTTTAATTTCCCATGAAAATCCATGGGATTTAGTTAATGACACTTTTAAATACTATCCAAATCCTTATACTACCTAGGTACACTTTAAAAGGACATCCACTTGAGATTTTGACACTTTCCACCCTTGTATCCACTATACCAGTTTTGACTAGCTAAGAGGAAGGTAATTATTTGAACACTTAGAATTTTTTTCCTAGAATAAAATTTACATATATAGTTATTATAATTCCTAATATTCCACCCAAACTTGATTTCACTCTCAAACTCCTTCTGTTGCATGTAAAATACAAAAAATAGTGATAAAAACCCAATTTTGCATGTTGTCCATATAATTCCGTACAACTCTTTTTCATGGGGGGGAGGATACTAAGGGAACCTTATCCATGGTAAAATATCTTTAATCACCAAGTTATTCCATTTGTGTGGCTCTCCAAGATTGTTTTCTCCATTAGGTTCATTCAAGGGTTTTACAAGGGTTTTAGATAGTTTTTGCTCTTAACCATTGTTCATAAATATTGCACATTCATGTTTCAAAAAAATGCCACAAATTTATTTTTATAGACCTCCTATAACTATTATAAAACCCTTTTCATCCCATGTAGATCCTTCAAGTTGATGTGAGCTCTAAAAGTTGTCTTGTCAAACTTGCCCTTCCAATTTTGCATAAGGGTGAGTAGTTTTGAGCTCAAATATGGCTCTAATGATAACTTATCTTCACTAAATAAGCTATAAAACCTATATTTTTACCTTAAAATAATACCTCAATCATCTGGATAGTCTAACAAGAGTTTAAAATGAAGATGGACTACCTTTTGTCACTACGCCTCCTCAAAGCCTAATAGGTTTAGCCTGCACCCTATTGGTTTGAATAGTTTGAATTTTTATCTTATTTTTTATATGATTTATCATGATTATTAATTTTATAATCATTCTTATGAAACCATATTATAACTTAAAAACACCTGCTTCTTCCTTTTCTCTCATCCACCAACTAGACCTAGTGGAAACTTGCCTAGTTGACATGTGTGGAAGGGGAATTTGGGTTATATTGAGGGTTATAGGCTTCATATATGGATTATTATCCCTTATTTTCATTATATAAACCTCATAAATGTCTTCATGAATTTTCCAAATCTCTTTCTTTATTCCTTTGTTCTTTTTGACCTCAAAAGTTCATTTTGCCAAAGTTTGATTTTCCTAGACTAGCTGACCTTTAAGATAAAATAGAGATGTATATCCATCATCCCCATTAAAAATTGGATATTTTTTGAGTTTTATCATATCATAATTAGGTTATATAAAAAATTAATTCACTTTATTCCATGTATTTGGTTCCTAACCATCTCTATTTCCTCAAAAAGGCCTTAAAAAGGCTTTTTTCTTGCATTTTTTTCAAACCCTCTTAAGAGTGACATTTTAAATACAAAAAAATACCTATATGTGGATTAAAAATGTTTCTCATGTCAAATTAATTCTTATGGATTTTTAACTCATTTAAACAACCCATTTTCTCTTGAATTCTCATACTTGCCTATTGGGCAAAAAGGCTTCCATGCTCATTGTATGAAATGTTGCCCCTATGGCCAAGTAGGGAATGAAGATGATAATTTTGGTATTATTTTGGGATTTTATAAAAATTTAAATACCTATCATGAAAAATTATATTTTCAATGTCACCTTCACCTCCTCCTTAGACAAGTTCATGTTTCTACTTGGTCTACTAGGTTGTACCCTACTGTGAGACTAATAATAGGGGTCTTAGAACCTTGTAGATGCCTTATTTTTATTACTCTTTTTAATAATTACATAATAATACTTTCCATTTAGGTTTTTACCTGAATGATTTACCATCCAAATTCATCCTTTGGGTTTTTAAATGCATTCCTAGTTTAAATTAGGTACCCTCACTAAGATCTTGATAAAGACCCCTACTTCAGACCTGTTTGTAGGTATCTTGTGGTTGATTGAGGTGATTATTGATGAAAAAATCCTATTTATTTCATTTTTAGAACCTGAAACACTCTATACCACCTTTACTCATCCTAGGTTAGCACAGGAATACCATGACTCATGCCAATACCTCTATTTACATCAACTCACCTATCTGACATGTAGGTGAATGTAGGGGTTTAGAGGGATTGAGTATAATTATTTTAATTTTATTTATATCCTAATAATCCTTAAAAATCTCCATTATGATTTTCAAAATTACTTCACTATGTCCTAACTTCCTAATAACCCTACCAATGGACCTTGATCTTTAAAATTGACTCTTTCGAAGTGCTAACTAAGATACCTATCTTTTCACCCCTATAGGTGTATATTATTAATTGAGCACTATTAATGATTATTTTAATAATATATTTGAATTTTTATGATAATTTTGTATGTTTTTTAACTATCAATCACCTTTGAAATCCTCAGGACATCATTTTAGCATCAAATATAAGGTTACTGGCTTAAATGTGATACCTATCCTTTAGTTTTTTACCTATAAATCTGTGTGGCCTAATTCATTTACTCATGGTTCCTGTAAACTCCTTAAAACACCCTCTGAGGTCATAAAATAAGTATTTCATCTTGAATTTACCTATATGTTCCATTGGAACTCAAACTATGCCCTTCCTTTGACTGAGATACTTTCCCTTAAGACCCTATTATAGGTGAAAATAGGGTCTCAAACGGATTTGTTTGGGGTGATTTGATGAGGAAAAAGGCCTTAATAGATTAATTTTTAAACATATATAACTTTCATTACCTCAAATTCACCTTATATGGGCTAAACACCATCCACACCATGCACAAACAATTATTTATTCAGTGTACTTATCTAACCCATGTAGGTGTCATTTTATATGCTTGAAGGGTGCTAGTAGGTGGTCATGGGGTATAAAATACTTTACCTTAGTCTCCTCATGATGGATACAATTTAATTTTTCCTCATTAAACTAGTATAGTCATCCCATTCATGAATTTATGCTCCATATTGTTCCTTAAGGTAACAAAAGGCCATTTACTCCTACAGGCTTGTAGACATCATTAAAGTTTTTTAGTGTGTTTTGAGGCATATTTGAGTCTTTTCAAAACCATCTTCCACTAATATTTTCCCCCTAAAATTTGTTAGGGTTCTTATCACATGATAGGGATACAATTTTTACCTATTTATAAACCTTGAAACGTTTGGGTATTAGGTTATTTAATGTCACCAAAAACCTCTTAATCTTTATTTTGCTCTTTTAGGGATTTGATCCCAAAACTCATTCTTGACGTTCAAATAGGATTCTATGCTTATTTTTTGAATTTTAAGAAATTTTCATATGTCTCTTATGATTTTTATTTCTATCTTAGAACCTTAAGGAGGTGTCACATTATTTCAACCCTCTGTACAATACTTGAAACTCCTACTCAACCACCTATAGGTGGGTGTTGTGACTGTATAATGTAGGTAGGGTATGAGATATGGAAAAATATGGTGTAAATAGATTTAAAATAACCCAAAATACATTTTCAACCTTGAAATACATGATATCCATTCTTTTTACCTTGAAACCAGCTTTAAACCATCTCTTTTAACATGGAAATCACCTGTATCTGCATGTGGAAGAGTAATCAGGGGCATCAAATGATTGTTTGGGCATCATGAATATGTTTGGGTCACCCTTTCACATTTTTCAAACCTTTCAATGGGATTTATTAAAATATTTATGGTATGAAAAAATGACACACCATGAATTCCACTCCAAGAACAAGATAAACAAGCCCATACATGTGAACGCAAGTGAAACTGAGCATGAAGTTGACCATGGATTAAGATAGGTTTAAAAACAACTCAAGGAATGTCATGGTGAGAAAAAACATGAGAGGAGGTGGTAATATGATCTAGATAATTTTTTAATACCATTTAATAGTTATTTTAGACCCTTATAGGAGAAAACACTCAATAGATAAGGAGCACTTCAGCTAAAACTACACCTAGTGACACCGTCTTACAACATGGACTAAATTACTCATCTAAATATTATTAAACTTGAAAAAAATAATGTATACCATCTTATAATTAATTAAAAATTATTTTGAGCTAGCATCACCAACTATTTTTTAGGGATTTGGTGTTAAAGGAGAAAAACCTATAAGGTGCATGAAATAACTAGTAAAAGAGCACCATCAACTTATTATCAATGGTTCATAAATAAAAGGTAATAATTTATCAATTTAATTATATTTAAATTAATATATTATATTATTTAAAAACCTCCCAAAATCATTTTACCTAAAACTACCTGTGATGTCCATACCAAGCAAAAACCTGAAAGTCACTTTACTGTGTCTAGGAAACCCAAAAATGAGAAGAATATTTTTTATATAAAATGGAACTTATAGATTAATTTAATCATGGATATAAGTGTTGGTAATATTAATATACCTCAAAATATCTTTTTCCACATGGCACACTTCCCAAGAAGACCATACAAGTGTTATTTACTCTCTTTTTTAGTTGTTTCTACAATTTTAGTTAGGGAACCTGCCATATTCTGATGTTTTTGACATAACTGAAACTAATAATAATGACCCATAAAAGCATAAAAAATGACCCCAGATTGAAAAATTGACTAATGTAAACTAAACTAAGGATAAATTGCATTGAATAACATTAAATTACATATAATACTCCCCATGGAAATAGATTTATATCCCTATATCATCTAATAAAACATGATTTTACCTATAGGGGGCCAAGTTTGACCTAAAAGTCAAACTTGGTCAATAGTAACTAGAAAAGATTTAGTTTCATTTTTTAGAGGAATAAATGTTAGGATTGTGTAAACAATCCTTTAGAACCAAATCATCTCTAAACCCTCCAAAACCTTTGAAGTGACCCAATTGGGAATATGAATAAGGAGAGGGATCTAAGAGGGATAAAATGGATTGAGAGATGATTAGAAATGGTAGAGGACTCTCCAGGTCTCCTTTCCATCAACTTGAGTTTAAATCCATGGGAGGTAGTTAATGACACTTGTAAATACTATCCATATCCTTATACTCCCTAGGTACACTTTAAAAGGACATCCACTTGAGGTTTTGACACTTTCCACCCTTGTATCCACTATACCAGTTTTGACTAGCTGAAAGGAAGGTAATTGTTTGAACACTTAGAATTTTTTTTCCTAGAATAAAATTTCTATATAGAGTTATTATAAGTCCTAATATTCCACCCAAACTTGATTTCACTCTCAAACTATTTTTGTAGCCTGTAAATTACAAAAATAAGTGATAAAAACCCAATTTTGCATGTTGTCCATATAATTTCGTATAACTTTTTTTCATAGGGTGGAGGATCTTGAGGTAACCTTATCCATGGTCAAATATATTTAATTACCAAAGTATGCCATTTGTGTGGCTCTCCACGCTTGTTTTCTCCATTAGGTTCATTCAAGGGTTTTGGATAGTTTTTGCTCTTAACCATTGTTCATAAATATTGCATGTTCAAGATTTAAAAAAATGCCAAAAATTTATTTCTAGGGACCTCCTATAACTATTATAAAACCCTTTTTCTGCCATGTAGATCCTTCAAGCAGATGTGAGCTCTAAAAGTTGCCTTGTCAAACTTTCCCTTCCAATTTTGCATAAGGGTGAGTGGTTTTGAGCTCAAATATGGATCTAATGATAAATTATTTCACTACATAATCTATAAAACCTATATTTTTACCTAAAAATAATACCTTAATCATCTAGATAGTCTAACAAGAGTCGAAAATGAAGATGGACTACCTTTTGGCACTAGGTCTCCTCAAAGCCGAATATGTTTAGCTAGCACCCTATTGGTTTGAATAGTTTGGATTTTTATCTCATTTTTTAGATGATTTATCATGATTATTAATGTTATAATAATTATTATGAAACCATATTATAACTTACAAACACCTGCTTCTTCATTTTTTCTCATCCACCAATTAGAATTAGTAGAAACTTGCCTAATCGACATGTGTGCAAGGGGAATTTGGGTTATATTGAGGGTTAGAGGATTAATAGATGGATTATTATCCCTTATTTTCATTATATAAACCTCATAAATGTCTTCATGAATTTTTTAAATCTCTTTCTTTATTCCTTTGCTCTTTTTGACCTCAAAAGTTCATTTTGCCAAAGTTTGAGTTTCCTAGACTAGCTGACCTTTGAGATAAAATAGAGAGGTATATCCATCATCCCCATGAAAAATTGGATATTTTTTGAGTTTTATTATATCCTAATTAGGATATATACAAAATTAATTAACTTTATTCCATGTATTTGGTTCTTAACCATCTCTATTTCCTCAAAAAGGCCTTAAAAAGGCTTTTTTTCTTGCATTTTTCTCAAAGCCTCTTAAGAGTGACATTTTAAATACAAAAAAAATACCTATATGTGGATTAATTTTTTTTACCATGTCAATTTAATTATTATGGATATTTTAACTCACATAAACAACACATTTCCTCTTGAATTCTCATACTTGCCTATTGGGCAAAAAGGCTTCCATGCTCATTGTATGAAATGTTGCCCCTTTGGCCAAGTAGGGAATGAATATGATAATTTTGGTATGATTTTGGGATTTTATAAACACTTAAATACCTATCATTAACCATTATATTTTTAATGGAACCTTCACCTCTTCCTTAGACAAGTTCATGTTTCTACTTGGCCTATTAGGTTATACCCTACTGTGAGACTAAGAACAAGCGTCTTAGAACCTTGTAGATGCCTTATTTTTATTACTCTTGTTACTAATTAAATCATAATACTTTCCATTTAGTATTTTACCTGAATTATATACCATCCAAATTCATCCTTTGGGTTTTTAAATGCATTCCTAGTTTAAATTGGGTACCCTCACTATGATCTTGACAAAGACCCCTACTTCAAACCTGTCTGTAGGTATCTTGTGGTTGATTGAGGTGATTATTGATGAAAAAATAATATTTATTTCATTTTTAGAACCTAAAACACTCTATATCACCTTTACTCATCCTAGGTTAGCAAAGGAATACCATGACTCATGCCAATATGTCTATTTGCATCAACTCACCTATCTGACATGTAGGTGAATGCAAGGGTTTAGAGGGATTGAGTAAACTTATTCTAATTTTTTTTATAACATAATAATCCTTAAAAATTTCCATTATGATGGTCAAAATTACTTCACTTTGTCCTAAATTCCTAATAACCCTACCAATGCACCTTGATCTTTAAAATTGACTCTTTATAAGTGATAACTAAGATACCTATCTTTTCACCCCTATAGGTGTATATTATTAATTCAGCCCTATTAATGATGATTTTAATAATACATTTGAATTTTTATGATCATTTTGTAGGTTTTTTAACTATCAATCACCTTTGAAATCCTTAGGACATCATTTTAGCATCAAATATAAGGTTACTGGCTTAAATTTGATACCTATCCTTTAGTTTTTTAACTATAGATGTGTGTAGCCTAATTCATTTATTCATGGTTCCTATAAAATCATTAAAACACCATTTGAGGTCATATAATTAGTATTTAATATTTAATTTACCTATATGTTCCATTGGAACTCAAACTATGCACTTTCCCCTTAAGACCCTATTATAGGTGAAAATAGGGTCTTATAGGGATTTAGATGGGGTGATTTTATGAGGAAAAAGGATTTAATAGGTTAATTTTGAAACATATATAACTTTAATTACCTCAAAGTCACCTTATATGTGCTAAAATCCATCCACACCATGCACAAACCATTGTTTATTCAGCTTACCTGTCTAACCCATGTAGGTGTCATTTTCCATGCTTGAAGGGTGCTAGTATATGGTCATGGGGTATAAAATACTTTACCTTAGTCTCCTCATGATGCCTATAATTTAATTTTTCCACATTAAACCAGTATAGTCATCCCATTCATGAATTTATGCTCCATATTGTTCCTTAAGGTAACAAAAGGCCATTTACTCCTACAGGCTTGTAGACATCATTGAAGTTTTTAAATGTGTTTTGAGGCATATTTGAGTCTTTTCAAAACCATCTTCCACTAATATTTTCCCCCTTAAAATTTTTAGTGTTATTATCACATGATAGGAATACAATGTTTACCTATTTATAGACCTTGAAACCTTTGGGGAATAGGTTATAGAGGGTCACCAAAAAACTCCTAATCTCTATTTTAATCTTTTAGGGATTTGATCCCACACTCATTCTTGACCTTCAAATAGGATTCTATGATTCTCTTTTGAATTTTAAGAACTTTGAATATGTTTGTTATGATTTTTATTTCTATCTTAGAACCTTAAGGAGGTGTCACATTATTTCAACCCTCTATACAATACTTGAAACTTCTACTTAGCCACATGTAGGTGGGTGTTTTGACTATATTATGTAGGTAGTTTATGAGATATGGAAAAATATGGTGTAAATAGATTTAAAATAACCCAAAATACATGGTCAACCTTGAAATACATGATATCCAATATACCTTGAAACTATCTTTAAATCATCTCTTTTAACATGGAAATCACTTGTATGTGCATGCGGAAGAGCAATCAGGGGCATCAAATGATTGTTTGGGAATCATGAATATGCTTGGGTCACATTTTCACCTTTTCCAAACCTTTCAATGGTATTTATTAAAATATTTATTTTAGGAAAAAATGACACACCATGAATTCAATTCCAAGAACAAGATAAACAAACCCATACATTTGAAAGCAAGTGAAATTGAGCATGAAGTTGACCATGGAGTAAGATAGGCTTACAAACTACTCAAGGAATTTCATGGTGAGAAAAAACATGAGAGGAGGTGGTAATATGATATAGATAATTTTTTAATACCATTTACTAGTTATTTTAGATCCCTACAAGAGAAAACACTCAGCAGATAAGGAGCACTTCAGCTAAAACTACACCTAGTGACACCCTCTTAAAACATGGACTAAATTACTCATCCAAACATTATTAAACTTGAAAAAAATAATGGATAACATCTGATAATTAATTAAAAATTATTTCAAGCTAGCACCACCAACTATTTTTTAGGGATTTGGTGGTAAAGGAGAAAAACCTATAAGGTGCCTGAAACAACTAGTAAAAGAGCACCATCAACTTATTAGCAATGGTTAATAAATAAAAGGTAATAATTTACAAATTTAATAATATTTAAATTATTAATATATTATATTGTTAAAAAACCTACCAAAATCATTTTCCCTAAAACTACCTATGATGTCCATACCAAGCAAAATCCTAAAAGTCACTTTAGTGTGTCTAGGAAACCCAAAACAAAGAAGAATGTTTTTTTCTATAAAATGGAACTTATAGATTAATTTAATCATGGATATGAGTGTGTGAAATATTAATATGCCTCAAAATATATTTTTCCACATGGCACACTTCCCAAGAATGCTATACAAGTGTTATTTACTCTCTTTTTCAATTGTTTCTACAATTTTAGTTAGGAAACCTACCATATTCTGATGTTTTTTACATAACTAGAACTAATAATAATATATTAGATGTTTTAAACTAAATTATGACACATATTTACATTGGTAACCATGCCACTTGCCTTAATGACCCATAAAAGCATAAAAAATGACCCCAAATTGACAAATTGACTAATGTAACTAAAACTAAGGCTAAAATTACATTAAATAACATCAAATGACATATAATACTCCCCATTAAAATATATTTATATCCATATATCATCTAATAAAACATGTTTTTACCTATAGGGGGGCCATGTTTGACCTAAAATTCAAACTTGGTCAATAGTACCTAGAAAGGATTTAGTCACATTTTTTAGAGGAATAAATGTTAGGATTATATAAACAATCCTTTAGAACCAAATCATATCCATACCCTCCAAAACCCTTGATAGTGACCCAATTGGGAATATGAATAAGGAGATGCATCTAGGAGGGATAAAATGGTTTGAGAGATAATTAGAGATTGTAGAGGACTCTCCAAGTCTCCTTTCCATCAACTTGAGTTGTAACCTACTTGTACGGACAAAGTGGAAAATGAATTTTATTGATATTTTTTAATGTTTTTTTAGGTATATAATGGTTTCATAAGATTAAAATCACTTTGGGAGATATATTGGGACATAAAATAGTCTCTCATTCCCATTTCTTACATTATCTAAGCTCATAAGTTCCTCTACTAACACCTTCATCTCAACCAGTCTGAATTGGCATAGTGAGCAAACAAGTGAGAAGGTGAAAAATCTAAGTGTGAGGCCTTTTAACGTCTACCTAATGGATCTAAGGGAATTAAGGATCTTGATAAGTGTCATAAACTCCTTTGTATAGATTGGATTAGAAAACTAAATACCTCTTTGATGCCAAGTGTGAAAGGTAAGTGAAAGAGGAGTGATTATGACTATAGGCAGTGATAACACTTGTCCAAAAGAATATTAATTATTATGGACACATCAAATGCATGCTAGAGTGTTTTTATAACCCCTAACTCATAGTGAAATCATCTTACCTATCCCTATTATATTGTGGAGTGTTCTAATGAGGCCAAATGATGAAGGCAATTTTTAAGCAAGCAAATGATAAATATTATGCCACATTTTTGGAGTTTCATGATTTGAGGGACATTTTTCCAATTAGACCTTGCATGTTCTATTCCATATTCCTTTTCCCTACATATTTAACTCTCTCTCTTAGCTTTACAAGTGGTTTAGTGACTATTGGACCTCATTTTTTCTCTCCTCTCTGAAATTCTATAAGTAGTGGCCATTTTGGCTCTTGTAGACTAATTCCACTTCATGTATGGTGAAACCCTACTAGATTGATGTTGTAATTTGAATTATAAAAATTAATTAAATCTAGTTTTTATTTATTGAACATTATATCTAAGTGTGCAAATTTATGTATGGTGATGTTAAGTGATAATCTCTTATCCTTTCTTCTACTTATCCTTTCATGTTTATGCAAAAATTACTATTCTAATAGGTCATATAGAGTCTAGCTAGTGTGTTAGGATCAATTAAAGTGTAAAATTGTCCTTATAATGTGCAATCTACCCTATAATTCACTTACCTTGAGTTATATTATGCATGTCACCTCTATATTGAAACACTTATGTTAGAACCTCTTAAGACTTTGAAGCTGGTTTGTAGGTCTTGTTTCTTAGTGAAAGAAGTATGATGGTCTTGTGGAAATCCTTCTAGTGTATCACCAACTTAGATTATTTTCATTTCATGAAAATTTATATCCATTTTACCATGAGAAATAATTTAAGTAGGTGATAATCATTTCAAGGTAAATTCAGGGAGCTAGCCCATAAACCTAGAGGTCTGCTTCTCTTATAGGTAAATCCACATACCTAGAAGTATTCCCACGTTTCCCAAATCTAAAGGAGGCTTGAACAACCTCCTATATATTAAAATATTTTGTGATAATACTAATTTATATGCCTCCCTTTTTATGTTTGACTGATAATACAACTTGTGAATAAATATGTACATTGAATATAAGACACTCTCATTATGTCATGTCAGGTAATTATATCTGGGTGTGATTTCACCTTCCTATTTTGTGATGGGAATTTTACTCTTGCCCTAAAAAAAACCAAAGTGTTTTTTCATGATATGTTTTATTTATCTTTGACATTTTACAGTGGCTCCCATAATGCACATTATACTAATTTAAGTTTGTTATCAAAAAAGTAGAAGTTCATTGTACATTGGTCAAGAGATCCATATCCATCTTCCAATAGGATATAATGTTATGGGATTTATAGTCAAGAAAATTTGTGATATTTGTCTTGAAACCTCATTGATAAGCACTAACCATAAAAAATCAATATTATCAAGATCAATATTACTTCTCAAATGGATATTTAATAGTACCACAAAAATAAATTAGCCTAAAATATATACAATCTTATGTTTAGTTCTAAAATGGATGACAATGTCAAAAGTGTAGTGAAAATTCTCGATATAAACCTTTCCATTTTATATGTTCAGGGGATTGAAATCATTGCATAATGTGACATATGTATAATTTAATTGTGATCCATTTTTTTGTGTTTGGTGTCAATTATTGTGCATCTGTAAATGTGTTTAGTTCATTCTATCCCATTGACCTTATAAAAAATTATCACCTTTGTTATGATTTTTTTTTCATTATTATCTATGTTTCCTATCTATATCTAATATTTTATGCATTGTGTTGCATAAATTTTAGCATAAATTTGTGACATTGAATAATCCATTAGTGTCTAATAATAGGTTCATATTGTGTGTGTTATGTCTTGCATATATTTTAAAAAGTGCTAATGAGTACTGTTTGTCTCGTTTATTATTATTTTATTATAAATTGGTAACACTAAACTAATATACAAACTATGTGCATTGGAATTATTGATCATTCTTATTGGGTATGTTATACTAATTTTTTCAGTGAGAGAAAAAGAGTTTCATGTTAATTTTAGTGTGAATATCTACCTAATAGTGAAGATGTAGTGATAAAAATGTCTACCTCCATTAGCTAACATATGATGATATTTATTCCCATACTACATTCATTAACTTCTTTATTCTTTATTTCAATTTAACTTAAATCATTTGATCGGTCTCATTATCTGTCTAATGGCCATTACTTATAATAACCTTTTCAAGGTTCATTTAATGTCTAGTTCAACCTCTTGCTCTATAGGTTTACAATCACTATATTCAAATAGATTTTTCAAATTCTCCTATTAATAGGTCTATATTTATCATATCTTATCTCTAGTCTTATCCTCTTAGCATTGGTCTTACAATACTAATGATATTCTTTAACATTTTATAGACTCCACTTAGTATTGTACTAAGGCTTATACATTAATGGGCAATATATTAAATTATAGTGTTTAATAACCTATTTACCCATTTGAAACCAATCACCTAACCTATTTCACTCCCTTATTACATCTTAGACACTTGAAACGTTTATCTAGAAATTTAGATCCTCTTATTAGACTTTTAAACCCTTATGTTCACAAACACCTTTAAGTTTGTCATGACACATTCCTCAAATATTATTTTTAGGGTGAAATTTAAGACTCAAAATATTTTTTAAACATCTAAAATATATCACCATATGATGAAAATGGAGATATTTTGTATTTCAAAATGCAAGTTTATTAAATTTGGCTTGGCTTCCTTGTATCCCTCATTTTACACAAAGCTGGTAGTTTTGAAATATCCATAGAGTTTGAAAACAAAATAAATTTTTTTTTTAGTACCCATTATTCCATTACTAACTCATGAAAAGTTTCAAGTCTAAGATATAAAATTAAATCTACTAACTTCATAAAATCTTTAGGCAATTAGGCTTTAATTAGGTCTCCATTCCTAGCCTGATTGAGTTTTTACAATAAAATGATTCACACATACCAAATTATAATTAAACCTCTTGAATCAGTTTAAGGATAATTAATATAAGATTTAGGTATAGTTTTAAGTCTTGAAAAGTTTTATAGAGTGCAAAAACACAATTTGTCCATTTACCCTAGACATGGTTTTACATAGACCTAAGAGACTGTAAATCAAAGTTTTCAAATGGAAATTATGGTTTAAATAGATATAACCACTAGGATAAGGTATATACCATCAATATTTAATTATTTGAATATAAATAAATTCTTGAAACAACATAAACTATCTTATAATTAGAAATTACCATGTTGGTTGTGCACATGATGAATAACCACACAACTATCCAAGATGAAGTTTGGGAGTCTTCTTACTCCACACATGTAAATGACTTAATATAAATATAAATTTATCAATAATTAATCTAATAATATCCACCAACATTACACATCTAATCAATCTTGTATTTTTACTCACAATAATCAAATTTATATACAAAACCTTGTTTTTAGACATAGTCCAATTTACACAAACACATAATTCTCTCTTACATGAGGAAGTAACCTTCAAAATGGATCAACAATTTGTTTTATGTTATTTACTTCCATAGTTACTTGAATCATGCATAAGAAACATGGTTTGATGATCTAACTCTCTTAATCCCTGATTAACATGTGAGAGGGAGTAGTTAGTTATGGTTTCATTAGAACATTTCTTCAAAACATTACAAACATGGTGTGAAAACCTAATAAAGAATATTAACAACATGATAAGTCCTTAAAATTCATGACAAGACCCAAAGAAAAGATTAACCAAGCCAAAATTGATCAAAATATAAGATTCTAGATTAGAAAATTCAAATTTGAAAATGACTAAGAAAATGCTAAATAAGACCAAATTCAAATTGTATACAAATCTAAGACCTCTAACCAACACAATACACTCTATTAGAACTACTAAGATTCCCTAAGATACAAAATTAAAATAAAATGACTTCCTAGGTGATGTATCTACATCACCATACCCTTCTATAGGTTTACAAATAATTTAAAATACCCTCTATGAAGATAAACTCTTTAAACCTCTTAATAACTTGCTTACATCTATAGTTATAAAAACACAATCATCCAAATATATCTTATTTTGATGTCTTAATGCATACCAACACTTGTAATAGTTTAATATCATAATATACCATTTACACATCAAGTTTCACATCATTTAGTAGTATCTTTTCAAAGTTAAAGTCATTTTATGTGTTTTCTACTTACTTGGGGTTTCATAGTCATACAGGGACCTGAGAGCATCTTATTTATTATTTATAAAGCTCTAAGACTTTTTGGACTAACACTTCCATAGTGACTTAACAACTTTGTCTTGCCTTCTCAAGCTTGTAACCAAATTTGTACAAGAATTTGCATGTAAAAATAACCCATTATGTGTGACTGTATTATTATTCTACCTTGTCTTAAACTCGAAAAGAACATAATTGGACTAAACTAACACTTCTTTACTGATCAATATAAAAAAATGATACAAAATTTGATATTGATGTAGTTATTACCTTATAAATGTTCAAATTACTCCTATACATTATAAAAAAACACATATAAATCCTCTCTATTAGTCCTTCTTATACTCAAAATTATGTGTTTATGCATACGATTATGCTTACAAGGGATCAAAGACACAATTTAACATCAATATCATACAAAGGCACATGAAGATACATAATAATAATACTAAAACTTTACTACATCAAATAAAAACTTTATTTATTGATGAAACCATCAAATTATAGGCCTATAGACCCTCTTTATAGACTTATTGTATCAATCCTTCATTATTTCCTCTCTTCTCAGCAACTATTCTATTATTTTTCACAAGTGGATGCTTATGAAGCTTCTTCCATGCTTGAATTGGTTCCTTATTTATGGGGTTAAAGTTCATCTTCACTAAACATATCTTTTAGATAAGAAGAAGACTCCTTACGTTAGCTAAGACCTATACAGACCATTTACAATGCATATGGAAGCATGACACACCTCTTTATTATTCAATATATGACTCATTACAAATACCTATCCTACTATGTATAAATTTACATTATTATACTAATGCTCCTGTATCATATAGTTAACAATCAATAATATTTTATAAATTATCCACACAAGTATTCAAAATTCTTAAAAACACTTTTAAAACTTCACATTCACCTTATTCCACCTCTTTACAAAGTTTCATGGATTTTGCATTATTTGTTTTGAAGAGATGTACTTCTCATAGTTGGTATTTTTTAGAAATAATGACTAAATGTTTTTTAATTGTGTGGTAGGTGTATCGAGAGAGTGAAAATTAATATGGATAGAGTTGTATAAATAAGAGAATAATTCAATAAACACATGTGAAATAACATGTTAGTCTTAGATGAACTAACTTTGAAATGAGATCAAATGAGCCACAAATCATATACAATGGCCAATATCATAAATTGGAGGGGCCTAGGATACATTTAATGTTTTTTTATATCCCAATGTTTTGAGATGGTCTAATATTATTTCACATTGTAACATAATATTTCATTTGTACCACATTCCTATGGCCAGTTATGAGTTCTTGATGGTCATAGAAAGGCATAGTTGTGTCTTCCTTCATACAATGGTCCTTTGAATGGATGGAATATGATGTAGTTTTTCCAAATGTTTAGAATACTCCTGGTGCCATCTTGGCATACATAAGGTTGTTCCTAGAGAAATACTTTCCCACAAAGGTATTAAATGATCCTAATGTGTATATACACTTAGATCAAGTGTGGAATGTGTTCATTGGTGTGAAGATCCCATTTTGAGTATATTTTGAATTTTTAGTGTTATAATTAACCATTGTGAGGTAGTGATAATTTATATTACACAACTGATTGCAACATTGTGGAAGAGGTACATAATTTCCCATAACACTAATTTTCCTATCTTTTGATTAGGATAAATAATTTCATGAATGAAACATCTTTACTTATTCATGGATGCCAAAGGCACTAATAGCAATGGTGAGTACTATCCATTAGGTGATAGTGTTGATTCTAACAGTGAATAATGGACTTAGTGTTTGGTGAAAGAAAGATCAAAAGATCAAGCATGTTTCTGAAGTGTTTAAAACTAATTATATTTATTTTATTATTGATGAAGATGATAACTCTCAAAATGATTATGATGATGTCACTATTTTATATAACAAATAGTCACTATTTATTGATGAATTTTAAAATATGTAATTTGGATGTCATAAATAATCACTCTTTATTGATGACTTTATTAGTGTTTACGATCCAATTTGTCATTTTTTGCATTAATGATTTACTATAGCTAATGTATTGGAATCATATTTTTGTGATAGTTTGGTGTTCATATATTTCATATAAGGAATATTCACTCTTTATTGATAACTTTAATGGTGTTTATGATCCAATTTATCACTTATTTCAGGTGTGAGTTTCTATAGATAATGCATTGGAATCATATTTTTGTGATAATTTGGTATTGGTGTATGTTATAGGCTTCAAGGTATAAGACTATATTTTGATAATCAAAGAATCCTATATTTTCATGTGTACTTGATGACCCAATAATGTTATTAAACTAACCATCTACACATAAAGTTGTGAGATTATGATTGATGGTGGATGATGTGGCATTTACATTGAATCATATTCTTAAACTTACCCTATACACATTGTGAGATGGAGATTTTGAGCAATTGAATTTTATTATTAAATTTAATCAAAATTACTCAAAATACCAATATATCATTAAAATATAGAGTAATTAGAATAAAAATTCAAATATATGAACATTAATAATAGCTTTAGATCCTAAAGCTAAGTGATCTAAATCAAGATCAAAACAAGAAATAGATTAGATGTTTATTGATTGCTTATAGACTCAAATTTTCTTGGACAACATGATATTGGCTTGATTCAAGACTTAGATTAGCTGATATCATGATAGAGAGGACTACTGGATTTAATCATAACATTGGCATGAAAGTCTCATTAAATTTATAGTTTTTCAATGGAGGGTGAGCTTGGTTTAAATAGGTAAGGGAGGGAGAATTTATGAAATTTAAAATTACATGGAATTATCTAAAGAGAGAACTCTATAGAGAGTTGGAGGAGGATTGGAGCATTATATAATCCATTAGAGTAGCTTAATGGGTTTTAGTGGGTGAGGGTGAGACTAGGTATTAGACATGTAAGAGATCCTAGGGGATAGGTGTGATTTTTTGAATTTTAAATTCACAAGTGGGAAAGTGGGTGTAGGAATTATTATTTAAGTAAATGGGATATTAATAAGTGGGATGATAAAATTATTAATATTTTTTGGGATGTGAACAAGTTTAGTATGATGAAAAAGAATGAGGGAATGTTAGAGAAGTGATTAGAAAGAGATTGATAATGATGAATTACATGAATTTGGGTGAGATTAGTGATTATTATATTAAATTATTGAGGTTAGTGTCAACTAATAATAATATTAGTGATGATAAAAAAATAGGAAAATTTAGATTCATACATTCTTCCACTATTTGAAATGTCATTACAAGTAGATGAATTAGAAGGAGTAATCAATTTTCAAAGAATAAAGACACTCATGGATGAATGTTAGTGAATGATTTTATAGGATATGATTCCCCTCAAGGGTAATGTAGAGAGGAAGGAGGTGTCTTTCCACTTAAAAGAGAAAATAAGGGGTAGGATGTGTGAAGAGACAAGGGGTTGGGATGTTAGATGGGGGACTGATGATGAGGTAGATGAAATAAACATGATAAATGAGATACAAATTAATGATGACCTTGGTAGATACCAATTAATATGTATAATAATGAATACATCATGGTTGTTGACACATCCCAAGGGGGAATCAAACATAACATGAATATGATAAGATAAAAGGCAAATGCTTTACACATATCCTAGGAAAGGACACATCCTAGGGAGAGTTGTGGACTAATATGATTGATAGATAAGGCCATGAGATGTTGACATATCCAAAGCAAGGATACATACATGGGAGAGCATCATGTCAAAATAAGACTAATTTGATAATATTAATGGCAAGTGTAGTTCAAAGCTAAAGTCAAGTGATATGATGAAGGAGATGAAAGATAAAAAACTATATGATTGAGTGACCAAAATATGAAGGGGAAGAATTAGATTGAAATACATCAAATAAATTAATCATAATGTGGTTAATAGTGATGATTCCCCTAGTAAGGACAGATGTAAAGGAGTGAGAGATGATAATAAAGTTAGGATCCTAGTTATGTCCCAATAAAAAAAGGAAACTATAAACTTTAAATGATGAATTGACCAATAAGTGATAATGAATGACTGATGGAAGAAAATATGGATGTTGTTATTTCTTAGGCCTAATCAACGGGTGTGGATGATTGATGAAAATATTATGGAGATGATTGTGGGGATGGTGGTTGATCGATAATTGAGTAATGATTGATATTATAGCTCAAGGATTTGATTGATGCAAGATGTGAAGATGATGAAGGAAAAGATAGATATGATAATGAATAATGGGGGAAGAAGAGAGAGTGGATGAGCTGACCTTATACACATTATGTGACTAAGTACTACATACATAGTCTAAAAAAACCTTAGGCCAATGTAGTGTATACTAGAAAGAGGATGATGATGATGATGATGATGATAATTAGACATGTTATTTTTTAGATACAGGATGTGATTTAGATGTTAGAAATGAAGATATAAGACTAGGAGGAATGACGGGCAATGAGATGTTAGATGTTGAGATGTTAATGACTAGAAAGATGATATATGAGTAACTAGAGGAGATATATGAAATGATAAATCATGTGGAAGAATGATTGGATATTATTTGAGTAGACTTGGATGGTCAACTTGATGATGGCATCAATAATAAATATTTAGACATGTGGGAGAGGATAAGATAAATGATTATTTTAGTCCATTTGTCAAGCCATCATTGCTGAAATAAGTCTCATCATAGTCTAGGTAATCCAACATAAATATAGAACTAGGTGGTATAACCCATGATAAGTATGACCAATAAGACATTGTGCCAAAGTGCATGATTATAAAAGGGCAAATGATGAACTATGCATAGGACACCAAAAACATTATTATAGTTTTTTTGGCTCCATCATAGCATCCTTGTTCATTGTAACCTTGATGAAAGATACATGAAGCAAGACTACTTAAAAATAATAATAAAAGAATATAAACAAGTAATAAACATATGCAAATAAATCAAACAACACAGAGCATACAAGTAACATACAGAAATATCTAAATAGAAATGTGTTGTGATTAGTGTCTTGTCTATTATTTTGATGAGAGTCGATGGGATAAGTGATCAGGTGATGATTTTAAATAAGTTGGTCATGATGATGTGATATGAATCTAGATTAAGGATATAAATTTGGATAGAGGTATCTATTTTGAGAATAATAAGGAGATGGATGCCGAGACAAGATAACAAAATCATAAGACAACTAAGTAAGATGATAAAATGATAATATGACTAAGACATAAGATAGGATAGCTAGGATATTTATGATAAAGGACAAGATGGCATGTGATAAGATGACTTAAATTTTGTAGGATTTTGTGAATTTTATAATTTTTATGGTTTTTTAGAATATATATGTATACTATACAAAGGGGGTTACTAATAAAGGTAATATTAAGCCTAGTAACAAGGATAATGATGGATGAAATGTTAGATGGGATGAAAAAAGGATGAGGGTGGGACTAAAAAGGGGATAATGACTAAGGAATAATTGACTAGGGATCACAAATGACCACATCATGAAGGAACCAAATATATAGTCACCTAAGCACTACTAGGATGATATGCCAAGATGATTCTAGAATTTTTTTCAAGATGACTTCCATTCTCTTATAAAATTCAAGACTAGAAGAAGGGATGGACATAATATGATGAAAGATGTGATGGTAGATGATGGTTAAGAGAAAGGGACCAAGGGATAAAATAGAAAGGATGCAATGAATGAGATTGACAATAGATATTATGTGGATGAAATGGATTTACCCCCAAGTGTTGAGGTACACTACAGACAATAGATTATTTTACCATGACATCAGAAAATAATTTTCATCATGGTACTTGCCCAAGGTCCACAATACTAGTTTTCACCATTGGATGAATGGTTTATTTTTTGAAATTTGGCATACCAATTTATTGGATATGAGAAATATCTAGGATGAAAACATTTTCATGATTTTTATACAACACCTATTTTGGAGATGTGTGTGATAGGATCATATCATCAATGTTGGATCTATTGATGTCTTTACCACCTTCATTGACTCTTGATTGAGAACCCTTCAGACATATAGACCAGGTGCCTTCATAACCCCTATGAGATACAATGATTCCTATATAGACACTATAAATTTACACCATTTTATTATGAATAAATGTGTCTTAACCCTTACCTATCCTTTTTATTCCAATTAATATAGTTTTACCATCCAACATTGTGTAAATAATATAGTTAATTACCATTTTACCTATATAATTATCTAACTATCCCTAAATATAGTAAAAACCCTCCAATATTATTAGGGATAAGTTATTTAAACCTCCCTAACAACCTCTCCATACTTGATCCCCATTAAAAAACTAGTTTGGACTAAGTTTAATCTTTGATCTTGAATTGTTAAAACTGACAAGTTAAACTTGGACCAAATTGGTAATGATTCTCATGATCATTATCAATCTTATTAGGATTGATGTTGATTTATAGCCAATGTGGCCTCAAGATCAAGGAACCTAATTTTTACACACTAGAATGATGATGAAATTCTCATTGAGCACTATAGAAGAATTACATCCCTCTTTCAATCTATCCACACTCTATCCAAGGCCAAGCATATCCCTATTAATGAGATATTTATCTATAACATATGAATATTTTTTAGAGTTATGTTGTATGTTTGAATGATTTATTATTACTACATTATTCATTTATATTTTGTTTACTATTGTAAGTCTATTTAGATAAACCAATTACCAGTCTTAAAGCCTTTTAGAATATATTTGAGCCCTCCTTAAGACCTATCTTTTATTTTTTAGCACTTACTATAAATATCAACCACAATTCCTTCTAAATCGACATCAATTACCTAATTGATACCAGTTTTGAGATAATTAACATCAATCCCTATGCATTTATTTACGTCTACAACTCAAGACTATATTATAAATCCTAAGTGATTACAATTTACTATTTCTAAGTCTTGAAATCACTAATTGTTTTTTGTAAATGACCTTGCCTGGTGTTATACATGACATGGTTTCAATTCACAACTTACCCATAGTTCCTCACCCATTATTTTCAAATCAAAGTAACGTATCTTTCAAGTTAGGAATTTGAGTGATTATTTTTACCCTGACTCTATAAGCCATCACTGAGCAACTATAAGTAATTAAATAAAAAGAAGATTTATCTATAGCATATTTAAATGAGCATTTCGATAATATCTATGTAGTAGTTTGATTTATTTCATTTTAGTTTCATAACCTTATCACATGTTTTATTATAATTTATCTCATTATATTATTTTCTTTATTACCTAAAATAGTGGACCAACATCCCTCTAAGTGGATCACTTCTTGAAACTGATCTTGTATCAAGTAGTCCACCTATCTATATTATTAATCCAGTCTTGTCTAAGTTGTCTTTTTTGTGCCAATAGTCCTTCCTAGATAAAAAGGAGCTCCCACCTCATTAGATCAATAGTGAGCATCCCCCGTCACAAGTATTCCTCTTTAAACCATATATCATTTATATTTTTAGTAAGTTAATTTTATGAAGAAAATGAACCAAAAAAAATACTAAAACATTATAACATAATTGGTGGGACCCCTAAGGTCTCATTGTTCTTGTTGTTTTTATTGTGTTATTATTCTCTAGTTGTATTTTTCTTGATTTTTTTCTTACATTCAAAAAGAGAAAAATCCAAAAATTCTTAATTTTATTTTTAAAGTTTAAAAATAATTGCATTGATCCTTTGATTAACTATATAATTCACTTAGAGTAATCTAGGTGAATCAACATATCATAGTAATCACACTTTCTCACATATAACCAAAACTACACAATCTTAAAATAAGCATTGAAACATTTTCCTACCTAAGGTAGACCCACTTGGATTTCACCATTAAGGATAAAATTGACTCAGTATATTGATCGAGTATAAAAATTATAGTAATAAGTATAAAGGCTAAGTACCTGACACCCTTATCACTACAGTGCTTGAAGTGAGGGGGTAGGCCCCAATACCAAGCCACATACTTTATTTTAACATATAATCAAGACTCAATGTACCTTCATGTATATATAGGTTCCCATTATTAAACAAAATCCAAAACCATATTTAGATTACCATTTCATAGTACCCTCATTAACCCTATTCATTACCATACTATAAATTTAGTTCCTTAGAAAAGCAAAATATTTTAAGTACCTTTGATATGGTGTGTGTTTGTTTCCACTAAAACAAGATAATCAAAATACTATTATTTATTTTTTCATTTTATCTCTTGATTTATTTTTTGGTGCTACATGGTTTTGATATGACAATAGTCACTAAAACAAATTGAATCACCAACCTCATCCTCATCCATGGTGACACCCTGAGTCCTCCTACCTATCCTGAGTCTATGGGGGAGGGTATTACCTAGTTCTATACATAGGGAGATCCTAACTTTGTTAACATATTGGATGGTAATATAATTTCCCTTAATAATTACCTTAGTACTCAATCCATCTGTATTTTGATTTCCCATCATACACAGTCTTCCAAGAATGTTTTTGGCATGCCCCTAAAGGGATATGTTAGCTATCTAGATATCACCCTAATAGGGGTCAAATTCATTCAAATCTGACCCATACCTAAACTATCATGGTAATGGTCTAAGGCTATGGGTTTCCAATATCTCAACCAAACCTCTAGGATTTTTTATGAGACTAGCTCCTTAGATTTTATAATTTGGACCTTTGCTTTTAAAACCTAAAAACTTGTTAGGGTGAAAAGAGTTAAGAAGTTTGCATAAAATAAAACCTATTATAATTTGTGGTGATGCACCAATAATTTATTAGATCCACTCTTAAGCTTGGACTCCTTAACACACTAATGAACTATGAAAGAAAGCTAATGCAATTATTATTATGGTTTATATGAAATAGAATTTTGTATAGAGGTATGTTTGATACACTCAGACTAGGGAGAAATGAAAATAAGGTCTAGTCAAAGACACTTAAATCTGGTTGTCCACTATATCTTTGAGAGATAAATGCTAAGACATGCTATATGACTTGAAAAAACATTTCTAGAACTTAGGTTGAGTTTTGACATACAAAATTAAGATAACATTCACATTTTAATATTAAACAAACATAAAACACTAAACACATTAGAAAATGACTACCAAATACTCTATTCACTACCCCAAGAGGTATCAAATACAATTTTGGTAGAGTCTAGTCATACCAACTTGAGGGATGCAAAAAAATAGCTCAAAGGCTATATTTATAGCAAAAGAGAAGCAAGAAGAGAGGGATTTTTAGCACTCAAAATGAAATCAAATGAGCTCAAATCCATTTGAAAAGATGTTACAACTTCCTCCACAAATCAAGCTCACTCAAACCCTTCCTGATTGATCCAGGTCACTCTAGTCCATTGAATCATTATAATATCCTCTTAGTGATGTTACGTGGTACCTATAATGGTGGGATTAAGTTGTTTCCACTTTTTCCTGATGCAAAACCACTGATGACTAGTTTTTTTATGCACACCAAAGTGGAGAAAGGAGTCATTTTAATGTAGCTAGATTTGGTGATGAAGCCATTAAAGTGTGTTTGCCTTCATTTTACATACCATCTACCCCTTGTTACTCATTATGATAACTCATCATACCTTGAAACTAATAGAGTTATGTTATTTGATCCTAAAATATCCACTCCTAGCCCAATCTAGATTGTGCTTGAGCTCAATTTCATGCTCTTGATTTGGTAAAAAAAGGCTCTTAGGTTTGACTTTGGACATCAAAAACTAACTCAAACCAATCAAATTATTCTATCTTATCTTTGTTCTCATTAGTTCCATAGATCCTAATTGTCAAATCCTTGACTTGTTGACCTAGCTTGCTGTAGACACCGAAATCGTGTCTACCCCTTGGTCCTTTCTCCCCCCTTGGTCCCCTTTGGTCCACTTAACCACTCCTAACCCATGTCTTATTAATTTGAAATAATTATCTTATTTTAAGTTAATAATTCTCTCTCCCTTGCCACCTCACCACCCTTAGATACCCTTCTTTGGATTCCCTTCATTCCCCACATGGCCAATATTAATTCCTAGACCCCCATTCCAACTTCTCCCCTTTAACCTCTCATCCATTTTAATCACCTTCGACCGTTTCTTCTTTAGACTCGCTAACCCGACAGTTGGGAAAATGGATAAAAGGATATTTTTAGCCTTTTTCTTGCCTTCCAATCTTCGACGTTGGTCAACTGTCGACTGACGTTGGCGATATTGCCAGCGTCAATTTCCTTCATAATGGTTTTCTACATTCGTTATCCTTTCTTCGCCCCTGCTCTTGATCCGACTCTTAAATCCTTGAATCTTTAGTCTTCGGCCTTCTGCCACTCTGCCAATCAATCCGCCAATCTTCAAACTAGACCTCTCACTCTCCCTCACACAGTAGGCTTCTACACCAGTAACAGGTCCTCCACACAGGCTACATCAACAATAGGGACAGGTATCAGCAGCTCTCCTTCTGTAGGCCACAGGTATATATATTGTCTATGTTTTCATTATGTTTTTAGTTATTGCTTTCTAGTAATATCACCCCCTAGACCAGAGTGTCAACCAAGGCAGACCCAAATCCTTATTTCCTTGTCTCCCACAATCCCATCTAGACCCCTTTTCAGACTTGTCTACAGACCACAGACCTGACCACAGACTACTGCCTCGACCGACACCGGCCTCAGAGACCACCACCCCAACTGACGTCGGCAGACTAACCGATGTCGGTAGACCTTGACCAACCGACGCTAGTAGGACCACCGACATTGGCGACTGTGACCAGGCTGACAGCAACATTCAGGTAAGCATTTGCTTCCATTTCCTTTTTAGTCTTTATCATTGTAGTCTTTTATCATTCTGCTATTTATCAGACATCCTTTTATCAATTAGTGGGTTGACATCCCTCAAGCTTTTGCTTCTGGGGTCAAGCTTTTGCTTGGCAACCCACCATCTCCTCATCTAACACCTTCTTTATCTTAGTCTCTTTCTCTTGCAGGTGTCATCCTCCACAACCAAAGAGGAGTTCTCACGACATCTGGATTATGCGCACAACTACATCTAGGTGCATACAAGCCTTAGACCATTTCTTTTAGTTTCTTATTCTCTCTTTGAATGTGAAAGAGAAATCATATAAAAACATTCTGGCATGCCTGGTGAGACCCTAGGGTCTTCCTTGGGTTCTTTTCTTTCTTTTCATATAGGGTGCATTAGGATTCTCCTTTTCATCTCTTTCTTTTATCTTCCAAAAGACATCATAAGCAGGATTAAAAAGAACTCTTTTTTCCTTTCTTGCATCATAGACTAGTCAAAAATCATACTCTTCACCCTTTCTCCATTTGTCTTCATACAAATTAACATTTCGACTTGGGCTTAAAACACACTACATTTCATTTCTACTTGCTTGCATTTTCTTAGTCCACATCTAGTAATTAGACCACATCATGAATTAATCACACTTATGTTACACAACTGAACCACCTGCACAAATCAAACATCAAACAATACTTGAGACAAGGTCCAACTAGGATTTCATCACCCAACGGATACCTTACCCCTCCCTGGCAATCCCACTTGGATTTCACCACCAAGGGGAAAGCCCACTCCGTTATTTGGCGGAGGATAATCTCTAGGGAAGGTATATTTTGGCTAAGCGAGACCAGCTTATCACTGGGCTCGTGAAGTGAGGGGAGCTTGCTCCTTAGCACCAGGCCACGTATCGAACCTAACCCAGACTCTTGAGTGCCTAAAAAAACCTGAAACCATCCATAGACTACCTCTTCTAGGACCCATTCTTCAAGCCAATCTTCCCAAACATCACTTTAAGGCATAAGCCACAGGATTCTAAAAGTTGATTCTTAGGATTTAACGCTTAGTGTCTGCCTATCTCTATCTCTATTTTTTTGTTCTTATCTGCTTGTTTAAGCTAGTGAGGATGTTCTTCTTCCTTTTTTTCCAAAAACTATCAAATCTTTTGGGTTTCTGGAAACCACAGTCACCGTCATCTATTTTACCACTGACGTCGGCAACCCTTCCTCACCGGCATCGATTATCTGACTGACGTCGGCCATCTGATATCACCGACATCAATTTTTCAACTGATGTCAGTCACTGTTACAGTCTTTTTTTCAAAATAGTAGCCTAAAACCTGACCCCTTTTTCTGCCAAAACCACATTCTGAGTTTTTGAAACTGAAAAAACATAGTTTCTAAAACCTGACCCTTCTTGCCTTGAATGGTTTTGACATGCAGTCAAACCAAGGCTTTTCTTGACCAAGTGAGGCATCAACCGCTTCCATCTTCCCTGACCATAACCAGTCCTATAATGGATTTCCACTCAGAGATCGAAAGAACTCCTACTTGACCGACCCTGACTCAGACTCCCATTGTCCCTGAAGGGGACCAAGATTTCAAAAGATTCTTGGACCTTAATGTCAAAGCCCTCCAAAAATATCTTGCAAGAAACCAAATGTGGGACATTTTAGGTGTAGCGGAAATGACATCGACATCATCTGCTACCCAACCCATCATGACTCAGCCTATTGTCTCTACTAGTCACTCAACCATGGCCAATATGCAAAGTTTGGCCTCCTCATCTATTTTTGAACCTGCCTCCATCAGGGTGTCATTACCCCCTCAACCACACACAATTCAACCAAGTTCTACACCATACCAAAACTTGGTTGTCTCGACCTCGCCCACTCTTACACCTATACACGCGGGAGTGACAACCTATCCTTTTACTAATGCCACCACTCAACCACCTCTAGCGGTATCTAGTCAACTTGTGTCCTCCAACTTCATGGCATGAGCCACTTTAACCATGACATCTATCCCTATGATGCACTACCCATATGTTGTGCCTACACAAGCACAACCAAATACATCATACGCCTCTTTGACCACCTTCCAGGTACCCTACAACCTAGGGGGTGCCCCGACTACCAATCTGTCAGCTGACATAATCAAAATGTTGATGGACAAAATGTCTAGTCTCAAGACCTCTATCTCTGGTTCAAGCAATGCTCTGTCATATGAGCAATTTGCAACAAACCCATTCATCCTTTTGTGCCCATCCCACCTTATCCCAACCAGTGGGAACTCCCTAAATTTACTCACTTCCAGAGCAAGGAAGACCTACAATAGCATCTTCGAGCGTTCAGACATGCTTGTTATCTCATAGCCCATGACGATGCGTTACTTCTACACATGTTCCCCATGTCACTTTCTGGCCCTGCCCTTGACTAGTATAGCTCTCTTACCAGACATTCTATCTTTTCACTCGCTTAACTCACCCAATTATTTCTCAACCATTTTTCTATCAACATCACCAAATAAGTCTCAATCACAGACCTCTATTCCATTAGGCAATTTGACGATGAATCCATAGTTGATTTTGTCGCCCATTGGAGAGCCCTGATTAACCAGCTCTCCTTCTCCTTGCCTCAACCTGAGCTCATCGAGCTCTTTTCTTGAGCATGTGCCAGGCACATCTCTTTTACCTTGCAAATTCAGACATTTTGCACTTTCGGCGAAGCTTTCACCATGGCAAGAAAGCTTGAACTCTGTGCCATCGACAAAAATAAGGTCAAATTGCATAATAACAACGTGAAATCTAATGATTCTTCTTCGTCCAAACCTTCTTCTACCCACTCCCAGTCCAAGGGGTCAGAAAACACTATCATCTTTAGACCATCATCTTCAACCAACTGACCTCAATTTTCAACATTAGACTACATCAATAAACACTTCCAACGATGATCCATACAATGTCAGTTCACTCCAATTGGAGAGTCATATGCCTCTGTCTTGGATAAACTTGTCAAGCAGGGGGTCCTCAATCTCCCTTCAATTTGACCACTTCAATTTGACCCCTCAACACCTATCCCTATATGGTACAGGGAGAACGACTTCTACAACTATCACCGTGTCAAAGGCCATGACACGAACAACTGTCAAACCATCAAAAACATCATCCAAGACATGCTAGACAAGGGGGATCTCATCCTGGATAACCCAAATGCTCTGGCCAACCAACACCTCGACATCTTCAAACAACCCTTTCCTAATCACCTGCCTACTCAAAAAAATGTCTAGACCATGACCAATGACCCTCAAGACCATGATATACACACGGTCGACACTGTCTTTTCTCTTGTCCCTAACTAACCTCCTTCACAGGTGGAAGACCCTCCTTCCCCTATTCCTTCTCCACAAGATGAATAACTTTCTTCTCATATTAGTCCTCCATCAACCTCTCATATTGGAAGATGGTTTGATGGCATCCACACCGGCTGCCTCACCCTCATCCTTCTTGTCATCAATGGGGGATCATGCATTCTCCACACCTAGACCACACATCGAGACAATGACCATTCCTACACTTTATCTGACTATAGAGCCACACTCTCCTATTTCTTCTCCACCAAGATAATAACCATTCTCTTCACCCATTTCGATCGAGGAAGACCCAGTCATAGTTTCCTCTTGTCTTTTGCCTGAGATTGCTACATCTCACTCGCCTCCATCCACATCAGAACCCAAACCTATATCTAACCTCACCTCGTACAATAGTGGCCCTCGTCCCAAACCAAAGAAGGCCACTAAACCACACCGGAGGACTCTTCCCCCACCTTCATCATTACCTTCAATTTTGGGCCCGCATCCGTCCACTTTAATAGGGGTGCTTCCTACTCCCATACCTCATAGAGGCAAGTCACCTCCATTACTCTCTCAACCCATCAGACATATATTTCCTCCAAAACATCCAACACCTATCACCACCAAAGTGCCATCTCCACGTGTGGTTACACCACCCACGAAAATGATGGTACGACCAATGCCTCTTATGCCCCTCAAACCAAAGTAATCAACCCCCACTGCAACAAGACACACAGACCCATTAGTAGGTTCTTATGCCCTACTGTTATGGTAATTGTTGCAGTCTTCTCACATCAATCTCCTAACTCTTAAACCATATCAATCTCTCAGACCAAAATTGCCCTGGTTCGATGACACTCAGATTTGTGCGTATCATCGCACACCTAGGCACGACACTGAGCATTGTTGTGCCCTCAAGGTTGTCATTCACCAATGCTTGGAGAAAGACACCTTTCTTCTCGACCGCATTGTCAACAAACCTTCAACCTCCTCACCGCCCCACTCATCAACTCTCAGATCAAGACCATCTTGGTTCAACAACTCTAAAATTTGTCATTATCACCACACTCTGGGACATGACATGGAGCGTTGTTGTGCTCTTAAAGCTATCATTTGTCAACACCGAAAAAAGGATTCCCTTCTCATCAAGGATCCTCTTGACCACCCCTTCGACAAATCATCAACACCAACCCATGCTTCTCAAACCTCATCACCTAAGTTGGGACCTCCACGCCTGACTATGGTCCCTTTGCCACCTTTAACCCCCTTATTCGACATAAACACAATCAATTTGGCCACCAAGCCTCAACCGATCTTGACCAATCTATCAAACATTCTCCCTAGCCGCTGGGGGAATTCAACTTTCATCCAAGCCTCGACCAACCTTTCAACCCTATCTCGACCAAATATCAATCACTCTTTTAATCCTAAACCTCGACTAGACCTCGACCAAACATTCAACCTATCTTCAACCAAACATTCAAACCAACCTCAATCCAACCTTGATCAAATATCAACCAACTTCTTCAGCATCGATCGACCAAACATTGACCAACTCATTCAACATCAATCAACATGTGACCAATTTAGAATGAAGCAAATGGGGCAAGTTTGCTCCCAATTAACTCAGACCTTGCATCAGAACACAATCATGGGTCAGGACGTTGTCAGAACTTGAGCCCCTTTATGCCTTGCATCTTCGACCAGTCCACTGTTAGTCAAGTAATTATTCACTTGACGTTTAACTTGAGCTCAATCCCTTGAGCAGTCCCTGTCACCATCATTCCTATCTCCTTCAACCCTCAACCTTGCAAACATCAGTCAACCCTTTTGACAAGCATGAATGTTTTGTCCTAATAAAAGGGAAACCCTATAAACCTCTATAGTCAAGTCCATGACCAAAAGTCTAGTCAACAAAAAAAATAATAAAAATGGGATGCATATTCCAAGGTCATAAAACTATAAATATAGACTGCTGCCTTGAAGGATAGATGCATCATCATTGCTATTTTTACTAGACTGCTTCCTTGAAGGATAGTTAGGCCAAATTCATATCAAAAACATAAAAAGCAAAAATATAGACCACTCCCTCAAAGGATGGCTATGCATAAATCTTGCTACAAACAACACTTTCTTAGAAGCTTCCTGCATCGATCAGCTTCACGACATGACCACAAAGAAAAATGGCATCTCTATGTAGACTTCCTACATCAATCAGTCTGTGCAAAAATAAAAAATAAAAATAAAAATAAAAATAAAAAAATGGGTCATGGACTTGGCTTGTAGTTGTCTCGGGGTCTCCTATAAAAAGGGGCAAGGTTATCCCTGCTCATAAAATGGGTTACCCTATCCTCCTCCTATTATAACACCTACTCAAGGGACTTTAAGCTCACTTTAATGTCAAAGTGATTCGATTACCATTCTAACACAACCATGGTCAACGACGTAATGCATGAAGGGGGCTCTTTATTCTAACAACCCCTATCTATGCTATCATTCTGGTTCTTATCAATGAAAGGGCGATTATGCCTTTCACTTTCTGCTTACACTTTGGTCATATTCAAACTTCATCACTTGTCAAACCCAATCAAGTCAACTCCAATCTCTTTTCAGACCACTCACATAGCCTATTCACACTAGTTTCTATGGACACCAATACACATGGAAACTATCAACCAGACACAATTTATGTTAAGCATAAACCAATACTTATTGAAGCATAAATAGGCCTCAATTCATTTTTAGCATACATCCATCACAAATATGGAAAATTTCTAGGGATGAAAGACCCCTCAACCAATGTTACAGCATACACCATTTGGAAAAGGCTGTAACATCTTTTTCTCCTCATCATTTCGACACATGACCAAACCAATCATCGACCAATCTTCTCAACTAGTCTAAACTACATTGGTCTGAGGCCCTAAGACCAGGGCTATGTAGGCAACACTCAGATGACACAACCATCTTCTGGGGTTAGCTCAACCACCCTCATTTTTTCATCTACCTCATGGACAAACCATTCTTTCCTTTGACCTCCTTTTACCATGACCTTGACTTGACCCCGACCATCTCATCGACCACTTTGCCTCTTCCTCTGAACTACATTAGTTTGAGGCCCTAAACCCAGGGCTATGTAGGCAGCACTTAGATGACACGACTATCTTTTGGGGTTAGCTCGACCACCCTCATTTGTTCATCTACCTGATGGACAAACCATTCTTTCCTTTGATCTCCTTTGACCATGACCTTGACTTGACCCCGACCATCTCATCGACCACTTTGCCTCTTCCTCTGAACTACATTGGTCTGAGGCCCTAAACCCAGGGCTATGTAGGTAGCACTCAAATGACATGACTGTCTTCTGGGGTTAGCTCGACCACCCTCATTTTTTCATATCCTTAATGGACAAACCATTTTTTCCTTTGACCATGACCTTGACCTCGACCAAGACCATCGACCACTTTGACCCTTCCTCCCTTTGGGGAGAACTACATTGGCCTGAGGCCCTAACCACAGGGGCTATGTAGGTAGCACTCAGTGTTCTGAGGTTAGCTCAGCCACTTTCTTTCATCCATCCATCCACCTCGACCAATGACCATTGGAGATCATGTCTATCTCCTCCAACCATGACCACTTCCAAGATGACTTTGCCTTGGTTGTTTTTGCATGTATGCTACCTCACGACTGGTTAGTAAACTTGTGCACAGACTATTTTTGACCTTCACAAGTATAGGATCAAAAGCCAATTGATCCCCACTACTTGTGACATTTTTGTGTTTCTAGGAGTACTTCTCGAGCTCGAGATACCTGGAACACGATGACCATTGGAGCTTTAGCTTAGATTGAATAACCCGATCAGCTACGACCAAATGTTGGGGCCCAGTTATTTCAATTTTGGCACTCCTCAACCTTGACCTGCAACAATTTGACCTGACCATCTCGTGAAGTGGTATACATGCAATCACAAATTTTATAGCGTCCACACTCCATCTTCACCATCTTCATCCACTTTCTATCAAATCAGCACCTGATTTCAGGTTCCTTTCCCTCGACTCCTGCTTTGAGGGGGAATACCTCATCCATAATCAGGGCAACCAACCCTCCTATTTTTGTCTTGTAGTTCACTTGAACAACCAACAAGATAAAATCAACCTTATCCCACACTTGGGGCAATCAACTCCTATTTTTGTCTTGCAGTTCACCCATAACAACCAACAAGACAAAAAGGGGCAAATGTAGACACCGAAATCGTGTCTACCCCTTGGTCCTTTCTCCCCCCCTTAGTCCCCTTTGGTCCACTTAACCACTCCTAACCCATGTATTATTAATTTGAAATAATTATCTTATTTTAAGTTAATAATTCTCTCTCCCTTACCACCTCACCACCCTTGGATACCCTTCTTTGGATTCCCTTCATTCCCCACATGGCCAATATTAATGCCTAGACCCCCATTCCAACTTCTCCCCTTTAACCTCTCATCCATTTTAATCACCTTCGATCGTTTCTTCTTCAGACTCGCTGACCTGGCAGTTGGGAAGATAGACGAAAGGTTATTTTTAGCCTTTTTCTTGCCTTCCAGCCACCGACATCGGTCAACTGTCGAACGACATCAGTGATATTACCAGCATCAATTTCCTTCATAATAGTTTTCTGCATTCATTATCCTTTCTTCACCCCTGCTCTTGATCTGACTCTTGAATCCTTGAATCTTTAGTCTTCAACCATTCACCACTCTGCCAATCAATCTACCAATCTTCAAACCAGACCTCTCACTCTCCCTCACACAATAGGCTTCTACACCAGCAATAGGTCCTCCACACAGGCTACATCAACAACAGGGATAGGTATCAATAGCTCTCCTTCTGTAGGCCACAGGTATGTATATTGTCTATGTTTTCATTATGTTTTCAATTATTGCTTTCCATTAATATCACCCCCCAAACTAGAGTGTCAACCAAGCTAGACATGAATCCTTATTTCCCTGTCTCCCTATTGGCCTCCTCTACCCTTTTGTCCATTTGACATTCTATCCATTTGACTCCCTCAAACTACCTCAGACCATTCTCCAGACCATTCTACATGTCCATAGACCCTGTCCAAAGACCACAAACCCATCCAGACCCCTTTTCAGACTTGTCTATAGACCACAGACCTGACCACAGACTACTGCCCTGACCGACACTGGCCTCAGAGACCACCACCCTAATTGACGTCGGTAGACTAACTGATGTCGACAGACCTTGACCAACCGATGCCGATAGGACCACCGACACCAGCGACTATGACCAAGCTGACAATAACATTCAAGTAAGCATTTGCTTCCATTTCCTTTTTAGTCTTTATCATTGCAGTCTTTTATCATTTTGCTATTTATCAGACATCCTTTTATCAATCAGTGGGTTGACATCCCTCAAGCTTTTGCTTTTGGGATCAAGCTTTTGCTTGGCAACCCACCATCTCCTCATCTAATGCCTTATTTGTCTTAGTCTCTTTCTCTTGCAAGTGTCATCCTCCACAACCAAAGAGGAGTTCTCATGACGTCCGGATTATGGTGCGCACGACTACATCTAGGTACATACAAGCCTTAGACCATTTCTTTTAGTTTCTTATTCTCTCTTTGAATGTGAAAGTGAAATCGTATAGAAACACTTGCTACATTCATCCTTCTCTATATGATTGCCTATGAGTCATTGATCCTCTATTAGTTGAATGCATACTTGAAAGTTGTCATGCCCACATTCACTCTTGAGATTCACTGACCCTTTGACCTCTACTCAGTGTTAGATATGAATGTATGATGCCACACAAACCATTAGATCAATTAGGACCCACTATTTGAAAGACAATAACTATTTTATGATCTTAAAATTGATGTCCTCACTACTATCAAATGATTTTCACATGACCATCATTGACAGTCACATGAATGTCAAATTTAATCTCAAATGGATTTCCTTTGTTATGTCTAAAACTTGACATCTACGTGAATGTCTTATACTTTGTGACCAACTTTGAAGGCTTAGATCTTGAAGCATCAAAATCATAGAGGCACAAAACTTTCAAGAAATGTTCTTAAGTTTTGAACAAACCTATTTGATCCATTAGTCACAAGAGTTTCTTAGGTGAAGATATTAAATTCTCAAGCTAGTTGGTCCATATCACTCCTGCATGACATCCTAGTGATGGTCGAGCTCATTTGGCTAAGTATGGAAAACTTAGAAAAAATTGACTAAGGAGCCCACTTTACACATACATAAGTCCATTTTCACTTCAATGAAGGACTTGATACTTAGTATGTATGTTCTCATCACAAATGTGAACAAACACATATGACCATTTCCCCCTACAATTATCACATGTGCAAGATATAGCTTTGTGAAGATGCTCACTTGGCTCTGTTGGAACCTCTTAAAAATGATTAAGTATGGGAAAACATGAAGAAAAGTGACTGAAGAACCAATTTTAGATCTTTGTGAGTTATTATGTGCTTTATAATAGGACCTAGAACTTGGTGCATATGATCTAGGCACAAATGTGAACAAAACCATATGACCAATTCTCTCCAACTCATCCACATGTGGCAATGTTAACATCAATAAGCTTCCTACTCAGAATTTATGTTACTATTCCCAAGTGTATTAATGAACATAATGAAGAACCAATTATATCTCATGTAATTTTAAGCCATTCCAAGCATTCTTGGCATCCCATGGGGGCTATGTAAATCTAGTCACATCCCTAGCAAATGTAAATTTTACACTTTAAGTAAACCTAAACTATCTTAAAATCCTTGTGAGAAAATTGAGATCTGTAATACCTCTTCCATTTATAACCTTATCTTTCTGGTCATCCATTAATAACCTAATATATCTAGACATAAGCATGGTATGTGGGCCAAAATGGCCAAAAAATTTGGTGACTCATAGGGAAGCATTCATGTTATGCTTAGAGAACCTAGATCATGTGCCAATCTTGTTTAAACCTTTTGCTAGATAATGTTTTGAGCTTCATGTCTTGAATTCTTTATCTAAGGGATTTGAATTATATTTACCTTAAATAATTCTTGTAGACATAATGTCTAAAATAAATTGTCCTTAGTCTTCTTCCTTGGAATAAAAACTCCAAAATAATTTTGTCTTTGGGAAAATTGTCTCAAACAATTTTCCCAAAAGAATTATGTCCTTAGAATTGCCCTTCAGCCCTTTTGAAATAGTCCTTTGCCCTCTGGAAATACACTTTAGAGATTTGAAAAGTGTTCTTCAAAAAATTTGTCTTGGTCTATTTTCTTAAATAAATGCCCTTTAGGATTTTTTGTTTCAGACAAATTATTCGAAACAATTCCTAACACAGCCCAAAAGACCCAAAACAAATCTCTTGAAAGAAATAACACTTAGATAAAATAAGGTGGAATAATTCCTCCAAGGGAATTATGCCTTGCACTTTTGTTGTGGTATTTGTGTGGAACACTTTCTTTGAAGGAATTTAAAATTCTAAACTTGGCCAAAAGTTGAAAAAGTGTAAACTTAGGCCTTTGGTGGACCTATTACTATAACTATCCATCACCATGAAAACTTGCTTAGATACTTCCACTTGAAATGTTGATCCTACTTATAAGCCACCTAATCTATTCAATAATTGGGACCCTATTCATCTATTCAAACTAGGTAGAATCTTGGTATGTGGGCCAAAATGACCAATAATTATGGCAACTTAGCTAGCTTGACCAGCTTAATGGTCATGAAACCTAGAGATTGATGACTAATCAAATGAAAAGCTAATTCAAATATACTTTGGTTAAATTTTGGAAACACCTTTTGGATTAATAGGGGGAAAATAACAACAAAGCAAAAAAAGACAAAGCAACAACCTAAACTATAAATAGAACAACTAAAAAAATAGCAATGTGTAAAAGCACTTGGAGGAAAATAATAGACCTACCTACTAATGTATAAGGGCCAAGATATGAAACTAGTATCATAACTTGAGATACCTCCCATTGAAAAGGATGGGAAGGCTCTCTCCATTCAATCTAGAAATCTCAGTGTCATTTCTCTTTTTGAAAATTATGATGACATAGGGTCCACTCCAAAAGGCTATCAAACTTGGAGTGTTTTCCTGGTCTTGCATGATACTCATCCCACTTGAGGACTATGTCACCTTACTAGATTGTCTTTGATGAAGCTCCTTTTTCAAAATTCATATTGAATTTCTAATAGTTAGACCATATGTCATGCATGTCATCATCCCTTATTTCTTTTAATTCTCTTAGTTCATTCATTCTAACCTCCATTCCATCACTTTCTAAAAGCTCTAGTTGGTGTGCAAGCTCCAAAATTGGAAGCTACAATGAAATTGGAAACTTTAATTCTCTCACATAGACTAAGAGATAAGGTGAGTTACCAATGGCATTCTTGGGGTTGATTCTATCAGCCCATAAAGTAGTCTTCATCTTTATATTCCAAGACCTCTAATCATCTTCTATTGTTCTTTTAATGATTCAAATCAAATTTTTGTTAGTGGACTCAGGTAGTCCATTACCTTGTGGATAATTATTTGATGAAGATGTGAAATACATACCCTACTCAATATCCCACTCACATACCTTTGTACTACTATATGCCAAAGCATTGTCTAATAGTATGGTAGAAAGTGCTCCAAAATGGGTGTATAGGCTCTCATAAAACTCAAGTACAGATTTCTCATTTGCTTCCTTCAATGGAATTGGTTCCGCCCACTTGGTGAAGTAGTCTGTAGCTATCAATACCTACTTATGTCTATCACTATATGGAGGATTACTCATGCTAATTAAGTTTAAACCCTAGTGCATGAAAGGTTGTTCAACTTGAATAGGCTTTAGTGTCATAGTAGCTAGTTTCTATTTCCCTATAAACATTGAAAAAATTTCACACTTCCTCACCCATGCATGTGCATCTCTAAATAAATTAGGCAAAAATTAACTAGTTATAAATATTTTTGTAGCTATGGTTTTATCTGAAAAATGGCCTCCTAAAGGACTATCATGAAGTTGTTTGAGAATCTTATCAAATTGGTTAGTTTCAACACATATTAAGATTATACCTCTAATGTCCTTTTTAAATATAACTCCATCAATAAAAATGTATGATAGTTATTGAATTTTGAAGTGTATTATTTGTGATGCATTAAAACCCATTGGACACTCTCTTGTTTAGAAAAATCTATCAATATCATGTGTCTAGCTAGATGGAAGAGGAACTTCATCTTCCTGTTGAGTATCTTGAATTACTAAGATTGTGTCCTTTTATTCTCTCACATCTTCTATAAGCTGTTAACATAATCCCTTTCCTTAGAATAGATTTGTGATCTTGACTTCAATGTCATAATCCATACACTTAGTGACCCATCTATCTCTTTTTTCATTTAAGTCTCTATCGAGGATAAAATCCTTCATATTTGGATGAGCCACCATTAGAATGATCTTATTATTTGAAATAAGATGCCTAAATTTCTTCAAACTTCTTACAACAATAAGTACATGTTTCTCAACAAAGTTATATCTTTCTTCATAACCTTATAAAGGTTGACTAAAGAAAGAAATAAGTTATTCTAGGCCTTCATCAATCTATTATATAAGCATAATTGAAATTACATATAATGTAGAGGAGGCATACAAAGAGAATTACTTATTGAATTCTTGATTTAAAAGTGTGGGGGCATGAGATATGGCCTCCTAAATGGCCTCAAATCTACTTTTACCTTATCTTAACCATGTGAACTCTTTTCCCTTTCTCAACATATGAGTGAGAGGTTTGACCATCTTTGGAAAGCCTAGAATGAATCTCCTGATGAAGTTGATCTTCCCTAAGAAGCTCTATAACCCTTTATTGTGTTTATGTAGTGATAGAGAAAGGATTTATTCTATCCTCTTTGGATCAATGGAAAGACTAGCTTCAGACACCACATGTCTAAGAAGTCATCCTTCATGCATTGAAAAAATGCATTTCTTTAGATTCAAAGAAACTCCAAATTATCTACATCTATCAAAAATAACTCTTAAGTGTGTTATATGATCATTAGGATTTTTTGAAAAAAAATTCATATCATCAAGGTAAAATAAAACCATATCATTCAAAAGACCATGAAAAACAACATACATTGCTCTTTAGAAGGTGGCTCTAGCATTGGAGAGTCCAAAGTACATTTTACAATATGCATAGGTGCCTCATTTTGTAGTGAAGGTAATTTTATGCCTATCTTCCTCTTTGACTATGATCTAAATATAGACAAAATAGCCATCAAGTAATGAGAACCTTTGATAACTTGTCACCTTTTGTAAAATTTGATCCATGGAGGGTAGTGGATAATGATCCTTTAAAGACACCTTATTGAGGTCCCTAAAGTCAACATATAAATGAATCTCTCTATTATTTTTCATTAATAGCACAAGGTTTTCCACCCAAGAGGAATGCTTAATTGGAAATATTATCCTTGATTTAATCAATTTATAGAGTTCTCTTCTCATGAGATCCTCTACTCTTGGGTTAACAGGCCTCTATTTTTGCCTAACTGGTTTGGCATATAGTTCAAGATCAATAGTATACTATGATAATCTAGGATCAAAACCTTTCAAATCTTTGTAATCTCAAGCAAATATATCAAAAAATTCTTAGCACAAAGCAATAAATGTAGCTCTTTCCTCTATTATATTAACCTTTCCTAGCTTTAGCAATTTGCCCTTAAAGATCTTTATCTTTTCATAGTGCTCTTATTTAGTTAAAAATCATGATTTCCATTTTATTACTCAATCATATTCATTTAATATGATTTATAAGGTTGAAATCCCTTTAGTCAGCTTATTATACCTTAGTTGTACTATTTGATCATCATATTGATTTTGGAACTTGTCTTGGTTCATATGGAAGAATTCTACCTCTTATATTAGAAAACATATGATTTGATCATCATTGTCAAAAACCTGCTCAATCATCTCATTATTAGGTAAAAATTGTATACATATAACCTTAATATTATCTTGGCTTTGGTTGCCATTGACTCCTTATACTATCTCATATTGGGCACCAATGGCAACAAGCCTATCTGCATACTGGTTTACTTCTCTTGGTATGGACTGGATATTAAATGCCAATAAATCCTTCATGAGGTCCCATGATTGAGTCTTATAGGATTTCAAATGGTGATTCTTGACTACACTTAGGCCTTTCACCTATTACACTACAAGTTCACTGTCATCCTTGACTTTGAAGAACTAGATACCTATCTTTCTTGCTTCTTAAAAACCATGCAAAAGAGCTTCATAGTCAATTATATTTGAGGTGAAACTGAATTAGAGTCTTGTATGAGAATGATACTTTTGACCTAAATATTAAATCAACATGACTCCCACTTCACTTCCATTCTTTGACCTTGAGCCTTCAAAGAACAAAGTCTATATACCATCTTCTTATTGAGCAGTGTTAGTCAAGCAAGGTATAGCAGCACCTTCTTCATGTATATAGTACATTCATAAGCCTGTATATTCAATGTTTATATATGGATAAAATCCATAATTATCAACTACACACTCATCCAAGTACAAATCTAAGATGCCTTCAAGATGACTATGGGGTTCTTGTTCAATAACCTCTTCAACCTCTTCAAATATTACATAGTTGGTATTCATAAGATTAGGCATATAGGGTTCTATGTGGAACTCAGATATAGGCTCAATCCTTATGGTGACTTTGGTTCCATACCTAGTTCTAAAAACCATGTATGACCAATCAGATGACAAATACTCTCTAATCTTATCAGTAAATTCCCAAGACAAGCTTAGGGAAAAATATGGAGGTAGGTTTACCACCATTACATCTTGATTAATGACAAAATTTGGATAGAGAGCTAATGTAATCTACAGATATTTCAAGATGCCTACTATCTTAGTGGGGGATCCATCCAGTTGGAGAACCCCTTTTTCATTAGGCACATATTTGAGCCCAAGATTATCTAATATGGCTTTAGGTATTACTGAGGTTGAAGCACTTGAGTCTATCATGCAATTGTATACTAAACAATCCCATATGATGACTGACAGATAAAATGGGGGAGGATTAACAACCTTAAAAGGATGAACAACATTTTGAGATTGGTTTTTTTTTAGAATTTGATTGGGAAATTGGTTAGGGGCTTGGTTACGCTGACTATTATTGATGAAAATGGTGTTCACTTTATCATCTATCTTTTCCACATGAGAAATTTTGGAGAGATCTTACTAGAGAATATCCTTTTTCCCCATGATAGATAGAGCATCATACATAGATACATTTATATTATCCTTCTTTAAATGATCCAAAATATTAAAGGGAAGACTAGTACCTTTGGACTACCCCTTGGAAGTGGAAGCATCACTTGAAATTTGAGTAACATAAGCAACAAAGGGGGACTTCTACTATTGTCCATGAGGTTTGGGAACTTATTAAATTATAGGTGAATTGACAACCACATTTGAAGGAGTAAGTTGTTGACTAGTCTATGGAGATGATGAATAAATATTAGATTACCCCAAGTTATCCTCCAACATCCTCTTCTTAGTCCTTGTTTGAGATATAATTGGTTCATTTATCTTTTATGAATCTTATCCCATATTAGCTACCACATGCTCAAATACATATTCCCCTTCTTGAAAATTCATGCATGTGGTATCAATTGGTGCTCTAACCATGCTCTCCTTGAGATTCTAATAATGACATGATATTCATGCTATCTTGACTCATTTTTGGAGCTTGTGGTGGAGGAGGCATCATATAATGACTTTGAAATGAAGGAGCATGCTACCAACTAGGGTCTTGATACATATCTCTAGTAGTGGCCATCACCATTCTCATTAGATTGTCCCTCTAAATACCATTGACCTTATTGAGCATAGTTTTTATGAGTTGACACAAAATATCTTGAATTACTTGGAGCATTGGGATTATATTTCCTTGACTGAGGCTTATGCGCTTGTTGTTATTGCTTGGGTTGATAGGGTGGCCTATTGTACTAAAAATTTTAATTATTATTTTTGTATGGCCTATATGGTGGATCTTGTTTCCTCTCCATTACCACCAAATTATTGTTCTAAGCTTTGAGAAGACTCTTTATCTTCCCAAGTCTATTAGTTTTCTCACCTTCTATTTGATAAAAATTTGTTAAATCTAGAACTAGAGCAGTATTTGGGGTAGGAGGATGTATCTCTAGGAAGAAAGACATTGGTGGCCTTGGAGCCAACTTACCTACTTGTATAAGGCAATTTTCATCCCTAATTACTACTTCAAAAGATTAAAGTAGGGTGTTCCCTCCCATGTATTGAATCATTATAGCTACATCTAAATTAAAAGCCTTAAAATAGTATAAAAAATCATATTTGGGTGTAGGATTGATCACTGCAAGATTTTTGTCCTGGGTATTCTAGAATCTATAGTTGAAATCCACCATGAATTCATGATTGAATATCTTGATCATTAAAAGTTGTTCTAAAAGTGAAATATGATCACTCTTTTACTCAAAGTGCTTACACATGACCTTTCCAAACTCATCCCAGCTATTAATTGATGTAGGGGCCAATCCTCTTACCATTGAAGTGCTTTCCCTTTGAAAAAATTTGCTAACAACCTCATTGCTACATTTTATTTAGTCACATGATGTACGAAACAAAGATTAGAAATATTTACAATATGGTCTATAAGAGTAACTAGATTTTATCATGTATAATATGTAAGATATTTTTAAGCCAAGATGGCAATATTGTCCCATTGAGTAAGATTTAGAGTACTAACACCATTTAATGGCATGAAGGTTTGCCTTCTAGGAACAACCATCTGAGGTATGTGGTTTATAAAAATGTTTGGTTGAACAATATTGGCTTGAACATGAGTATTTTTGGAAATAACAAGGAGAATAAGAGGGGTAGGTGTATGTTTTGGTTGATAGGATTTCTTCTTCTTGGTTGATTAGAAAGGTAGCTCAGAGAAATCTATCTCCTTCCCTTTTGTAGAGGATATTATTATAACTCTATGGGACATGAAAATTATGCAAATCTAGAAATGAAACTCTAAAATTCACTCCTATAATTAGATATGAAAATAAGTGGTCCCACCATACATGATAGAACTATTAGCTATCCAAATAGCACCCTAATAGGGGTTATATTCATTCAAGTTTGACCCATACCTAGACTAACATGGGAATGGTCTAAGGCTTTGAGTTGCCTATATCTAGACCAGACCTCTAGGATTTTTTATGAGGCTAGATCCTTAGATTTTATAATTTGGACCTTTGCTTTTAAAACCTAAAAACTGATTGGGGTGAAAAGAGTTAAGGACTTTGCATAAAATAAAACCTACTATAATTTATGGTGATGCACCAAGAATTTATCATATTCACTCTTAATCTAGGACTCCTTAACACACCAATGAACTATGAAAGAAAGGTAATGCAATGCTTACTATGGTTTCTATGTAATATTATTTTGTATAGAGGTATATTTGATACACTCAGGCTAGGGAGAAGTGAAAATAAAGTCTAGTCAAAGACACTTAAATTTGGTTGTCCACTATATCTTTGAGAGATAAATACTGAGACACAATATATGACCTACATAGAAAGTTTATAGCACTTAGGTTGATTTTTGATATACAAAAGGAAGATAACATTCAAATTTACATATTAAACAAACATATAAAATTAAATATAATTATAAAATGACTATAAAATACTCTATTCACCACCCCAAGATGTGTCAAATACAATTCTAGTAGAGTCTAGTCATACTAGCCTAAGGGATGGAAAATATAAGCTCAAAGGCTATATTTAGAATAGGATGGAAAAAAGACAGGGAGTTTTTTTTCTCAAAATGGAATCAAATGAGCTCAAATCCATTTGAGAATCTATTATAATTGATTTCATAAATCAAGCTCACTCAAACCCTTACTAATTGATCCAAGTCATTCTCGAATGGTTCATCATTATAATATCTTCTTAGTGATGCTCCATGGTATTTTTAATAGTAGGATCAAATTTTTTTCTACTTTGTCATGATGTGAAATTAATCATGATTAGTTTGTTGATGCATACCAAAGTGGATAAAGGAGTCATTTCCATGCATCTAACTTTGGTGAGAAAACCATTAAATTGTGCTTGCCTTCATTTTCCATACCATCTACCACTTTTTACTCATTATGAGGACTCCTCATACCTTGAAACTCATAGACCTACACCATCTGATCCTAAAATATCCATTCTTGGCCCAACCTAGATCATGTTCAATATTGGTTCCATGCTCTTTCTTTGGTTGAAAAAGGATCCTAGGTTCAACTTTAGATGTCAAAAAATAACTTAGACCAATCAAATTATTCCATCCTATCTTTGTTCTTATTGGTTCTGTAGATCCTAGCTATCATATCCTTGACTTGATGACCTAGATCATTCCATTGATCCTTCTCTATATAATTTCCCATAAGTCATTGATCCTATATAGGTTGAATGCATATTTGACACTTGTCATACCCATAATCATTCTTGAGATTCAATGACCATTTTACCTCCACTCATTGTTAGATCTAAATGTATGATGCCATATAGACCATTAGATCAACTAGAACCCACTATTTGAAAGCAAATGGCTAGTTTATGATCTTAAAATTGACATCTTCACTCCTATCAAATGACATTCATGTGACCATTATTGATGGTTGTACAACCATAAAATTTAAGCTCAAATGGATTTCTTTTGGTCTATCCAAAACTTGACATCTACATGAACATCTTATGCTTTTTGACCAACTTTGAAGGTGTACATCTTGAAGCATCAAAATCATGGAGGCACCAAAATTTTATGAGATGTTTTTAAGTTCAAAAGGAACAAAGCCATTTTATTGACTAGTCATAGGATATTCATAGGTGAAGATATTAAATTCTCAAGTTGGCTGGTCTATATCTTTCTTGCATGACATCTTGGTGATAGTCTATCTCATTTGCCTAAGTCTGGAAAACTTAGCAAAATCTGAGTGAGTATCCCACATTACACATGCATAAATCCATTTTCACTTTGATGGACTTAGGACTTATCACGTACATTCTCAACATAAATGTGAACAAACCCATATGATTATTTTCCCCTACAATTATTGCATGTGCAAGATTTTTCTTTGTGAATATGCTCACTTAGTTCTAATGGAACCTCTTGAAAATGGATAAGTATGGGAAAACATGCAAAAAGTTACTAAAGATCTAACTTGTACCTTTGTAAATTTTTATGTGCTTTAGTAGAGAACCTAGAATTTGGAATATATACTCTATGCACAAATGTGAACAAACCCATATGACCAATTCTCTCTGACTCATCCACATGTGGAAATGGTGATGTGAACAAGGTGCCTACTCATAATTTTTATTACTAGGTCCAGGTGTCTTAATGAACACAATGAAGAACTGAATGGATTTGATGTGTTTCTAATCCATTTAAAGCATTCTTGACATCCCATGGGGGCTATGCAAATATAGTATCATCCCTAGCAAATGGTAATTTTACAAATTAAGTGAACCTAAAGTGTCTTAGAATCCTTGTGGGAAAATTGAGATCCTAGACTACCTCTTCCATTTATAACCTTATCTATCTACTCATCCATCAACAACCTAGTCTATATAGATAAGCTTGGTATGTGGGAAAAATGGACAACATTTTTGGTGACTCATAGGGAAGCATGCATGCTAAGCTTGGACAACCTAGACCATGTGACAATATTATTCAAACCTTTTTCTAGACAATTTTTTGAGCTTTGTGTATTAGTCACTTTCTCCAAGTGATTTTTTTTGCCTTATCTTTACCTTGAACAATTCTTATAGATAAAATATTTGAAATAATTCATGTCTTCAAGATCTCTATCTTGGATAAAATGTTTGAAATAAATTTTCCTTAGTCTTCTACCTTGAAATAAAATCTCTAAAATAATTATGCATTTCATAAAATTGTCTTGGATAATTTTTTTGAAGGAATTATGTCCTTAGAATTTTCCTTCAGCCCTTTTGAAATAGCCCTTAGCCCTCTAGAAATGCCCTTTAGAGCTTTGAAAAGTGTCCTTCAGAACTTTGTCTTGGTCCATTTTCCCAAAGAAATTCCCTTTAGGATTTTTGTTTCAAACAAATTATCCAAAACAATTCCTGACACTTATCCCAAAAGACCCAAAACAAATCTCCTGAAAGAAATAACACTTAGCTAAAATAAGGTGGAACAATTCCCCTAAGGGAATTATGCCTTGTACTTTAGTTATACGCTTTGTGTTGAAAATTTTATCTAAAGGAATTTTTAATGTTACACTTGGACCCTATATTAATTGCAACAATTGCAATTATTACTATGGGAAAAGACCTATCTTTAGAATAATGCCTTGTACTTTTATTGTGGGATTTGTGTGTAACACTTTCTCTAAAGCAATTTATAATGCAACAATTGGTGTTATTACTATGGTAAGATCCCCTTGTAATGACATATACTCTTTATAAAAGGATTCCACAATGGTGGGTTTTTGTCTCACCAAAGGATGATATCCTAATATGGATCCTTTAGTTAGAATTGGTGGCATAAGTAAAAGTAGAATATAGGTGTAAGGTCTTATCCCAAACATAAAGTACCCTCTATGAGAAATGTTCAAACAATAAATGAGAAGAATCAAGACTTGAAATCAAATATAACCTCCATGCTAATTCCTTGAAAGGTCAAAAAACCTAACCAAGATCCATTTTGGGGGTCTTACTCTAATATTCTTGATCAACTCCTTCAAACTTACCTTATCACACTACCACCCATAAAACCTGTTAACCCCCACATTGAAAATCTGACATGGTATTGGGAAAGGAAGAAATTCACCCACCATCGAATAGTAGGACATGATACAAAAATTTGTAATGTGCTAAAATTTGTAGTCTAAAATTTTTTAGAATAAGATGATCTTTTACTAGAATAATTTGGTCATGATTATCCTCATAGTCAAACTACTAGGGTCATGACCACTCTAGGAACTAGTATATTATCAAAAGGGTCAAAACAAGTTTTAAAATAAGATAGAACCTCTAATAAGATTTAGTATCAACCTCTCTTAATCCCTCTAGAATTGAATAATTTTGAAAAAACAACAAATCCACCATTATTTTACATATACACAATACACATAGCTACATGATCTCAGACTTAGGGTCATAATGCCCAAAATCCCAACAAAGTCAAGGTGATTATTAAAAAAACTACCACAGATGTCATATAAAGTCCTACAACTCCTGTCCCAAAATGTAAAATTTATATTATAGGGAAAGTGCAAAATAATAACACTTTAGAGTTGATACAAATATAAGTTCTAAAACAACTCCATCAATTCCCTGTCAAGATGTCTTTATGTGAACTTGTCCAAAACTCCCTACAACATCATGAGGCTATGATAGAGGAATTTTAAGCCACTCAAATACAATAAAATGAACCCAAACCTATATCAAATTTTATCGCATATTTATAGAAGTCATCATCCATAACATTCCATAATTTCAAATATCACCATTACAACCTAATGACCAGGATTCATCATTGTTTATCACTACCCAAATTAATCAAACCCAAATCAAATGAGTAATGATTGATAATGGATATAGTATAAATATTATCTCCTTAGATTCTTTTAGGTAACTCCAATTATCTAAAATTGCTTTAGCTCAATTTCTAGCCATCTTATAGGTATTTAATGATATTGTGGCCCCTACATTAGGAAAAATTATCATTCCCATCCAAGTAGGTATACGTATTCTCCTAGAACTATTTTATGTAATAGAAGGGGAATTTAAATATAAAATCCTATTAGGACATCCTTGGATATGTGTTATGTGTTTTATCCCCTCCAGTTTACACTGATGTCTTAAATTTGACCATGAGAGCAAGATCCATATTATCCCAGCTGATCCACATCCATTCAAAACATGTAACTTGACTTATCAACCTAATAATTTATTGATCCCCCTAAATAAATAAATTTCATTATATTTAGGGGAAACATTATCCAAATCTACTATACCTTTATCCTATATCCTTGATGTAAACCCTTTTGACTTGGCATTCCAATAAATTTTTGTAGGGGAATATTAGTTGTTAATGGTCAACACTTTATCAATCCCAAAGAATATGGATGTCTTGATTGAAATTATACCTATCAACCAAATATAGGAGACATTATCCTCTTCAAACCTCCTCATCTCCAAATGTACTTAACCTATGGAGGAATTGATCAATCTCTTTTATATAAGGAAAGTCAAACATGTGCCCAACCATCCACGTCTAACTTTTCCTTTCTTGACAAACCATGCTTTTCAAAAACCTATATCTACCATTTTACTTGGAAATGTTTTGGATTAGGATATTAAAAAAAAGGAACCCATGAAGCTATGATAAATTAACTTAGAAAACCACATGATAAACATGGCCTTAGTTTCAATAAAACTCTTGAAGTAGATGACAATCACACTTTAATATCCCATGTCCCTTTGGATGTGGATGATGAAAATCCCTCATCTCCTCTCACTTCCCCTATGGTAATTGAGGACACCATTTCCATCCCACCTAATTTTTTTCATTATCACTATTCACCTAAAATCACTAACCTATCAAAGCAATGAGAAAACCATATCCCTTCTTTTAGTTTTCCCTAATCTAATAGATGAATATTCTCCCTTGATCCATGTAATGGAGTTTCATGATGATGAATCCATTTTAATTTATTTAGGGATATTAGATTCATATCTAAATAATATCATACCATCTAAGTATTCTAGTCTTTTAAATGAGGCCATAATTGATATTAACAAAGGGACATTTGAAGCCCCACAAAATATCAAATTGAGTCAATATTTAGATTCTAAAGAACACCATGAGTTAAAAACATTATTTTATAATAATATCCAAGATTTTGATTGTTATTATAGTGATATCCATATAATTTACCCTACTATAATTGTCCATAACATCATTACCATTCTAGAAGCTAAACTAGTGAAGCAAAATCTTTGTAAGATGCATCCTCGCATAACACTTCTTATCAAAGAAAAATTGTAGTAATTATTATCCAATAACTTTATCAACCCATAAATTATCCTAAATTGGTATCTAAAATATTACTTATCACAAAACCTAGAGGGGGATTGTGTCTGTGTATCAACATTTATGACCTTAACCCTACTTTTCTAAAATATGATTTTCCCCTTCCTAATATCAACTAGCTCATGGACCTCACTGTAGAACACAAGATTTTATCATTCATGTATGGATTTTTTAGTTACAATAAAATCATTATCACCCTAAAATATTAACTTAAGACCTCTTTTATTACTCCATGGGGGATTTTTTGTTATAGGGTCATGCCCTTTGGTTTAAATAATGAAGGAGCCACTTACCAACATGTCATGACCTATATTTTCGATGATTTAATTCACAAAATAATTGAAGATTATATGGATGATCTCCTTGGTAAGTATAGGTATATTAATTATCACTTGGCCATCCTTCAGCAAATTTTCACTCATTTGATCCAATATCATGTTCATCTTAACCCCAAAAAGTGTGTTTTTGGAATCTTATCAAGTAATCTTTTAGGTTTTGTCATTTCCCTTTGACGAATCAAGGTCAATCCTACCAAGATTAAGGCCATTATCAATATTTTACCTCCCTTAAAATTGAATCATCTTTATAGTTTACAAGGGAAATTATAGTCCATTTGTTATTTTATTTCATAATTGTCAGATCGATGTCAACCATTCCATCACCTTCTTAAGAAAGACACCTATTTTTTGTGGGATTTGAATTATTAAGTGGAATTTGATACAATTAAGAATTATCTATTATCTCCCTTATCCTTATTCCACCAAGAGAGGATAATCCATTTTACTTATATATCTCATCGATGGATCATGCATTAGGTGCCATGCTTACCCATCGAGATGATCAACATAGAAAGCAATCAATTTATTGTATAAAACATACTTTTATTGAGTATGAAACTCATTATACACACATTTAAATATTATTCTTGGCCCTAGTATTCATTTTTTCTAAGCTTCACCACTATTTTATTAATCACAGGACTTATGTGATTACCAATACCAATCCTCTTCAATTCATGCATTCAAAACCTTATCATAATAAATGGATGGTGAGATGGCTAATGCTACTTGTAGAGTTTGATTTTGAGTTCCTTAACCAAAATTTAATTAAGAGGTAGATCATCATTGACCAATTGGATAAAGCGTCCCTTGCTAATAATCTACCATATAGCTATGAGTTCTCTAATGAAGCTATAGCTTCTACATCTTGGGAATATCTCGAATATCAAATGACATTTATCTTTAATGGATTTAAATGTGAATGTGGAGAGGGAGTAGATATTATACTAATACCACCTAAAGGCACTCTTATCCCCTATATTTTAAGCTTGATTTTGATTGCACTAATAATATGACAGAATATGAATCCTTAATTATAGGTCTCCAAATAGCTTTAGTTTTAGGAGTTAAGTCACTTCGTATCTTTGGGGACTCCCAATTAGTATTCAATCAAATAAATATCATATATCAGTGCAAGAATAACATCCTCCAGAGGTATACAACATTATAAAAATAATTATTAGCTACCCTTAACTGTTATGTCATGGAGACCACTCCTTGATTAACCAACAAGTCTGTTAATACCATGACTTTTTTTGGCCTCCTTTGTCTTATGTTGTTCCCAAGAGACTAAATTGTTTGTCCTTAGTAACAAGGTCAATAAAACTTATTAACCAAAACTAATCTTCCTTTTATCCATACTATAGAGTAAAACCATGTGGATCTATGGTACACACATATATTCAATTATTTGTTTAAAGGTACCATTCCTTCATATTTATCCAAAAATGCTAAGAGTGATTTTCAATAGTAAAATTATTGATACATGATACTAGGGGGTGTTTTTTATAAGTGGGGATTCAATGGTATTATCCTCCATTATCTTTAAAAATTTTAATCAAGTATCATGGTCAAAGAAACTCATGATGGAATCTATGGTGGTTGTTTTAGTTGATTAACTATATGCAAAAATATTGTGTGGTTAAGATACTATTAGCCCACTATGAATTGAAACTATTATGAGTATGCCAGTAAATGCGTGAAGTGTTAAAATCATGCTAAATTATCTCATATCCTTATTCATGTGTTATAAGTAGATAGGTACTTTTGGCCTTTCTCCTAAAGGGGTTTAGACCTTATAGGGTAGATTAATCCTAAACCTTCCTAGTGACATACCTTTATCATTATTTCTACTGAGTATTTCACTAAGTGGGTGGAATCCATTCCCCTTATTTTAACCAAGATAAATAATATTGTTGATTTTATTAATCATCTCATCATATGTTGTTTTGGTGTCCTACATAAAATCATTATAGATAATGGGAAATCTTTTAAAAATAAACAAGTCCAAAAGTTGTGTGATTTCTTTGACATTAAGTTAATTTTCTCTTCACCTTATTATCTACAAGCTAATGGATAAGCTAAAGCATAAAAAAAAACCCTTATCAATACATTAACCAAACTAGTTATTGAGCTAGAAAGGATTGTCATCTTTGCATAACTTTTGCTTTATGGACTTATCGAACTAGTATTCAAACATCTACAGGGGCTATCCCTTTTTCTTTGGTCTATATTATAGATGTAGTTATAACCATTCAATTCAAAATTCCTTCCCTTAGAATTTTTCTAAAATGTATCATTTTTTAAGAGGGTTTTTGTCAATATCAATTAGCATATCTATAAATGTTATATGAGAATCGAGCCATAGCCCTTGATCACCTTCATGTATATAAATAATGAATAAAGCGTACATTTAATCAACATTTAAAGGAGTGATAATTTAATATCGATGACCTTTTCCTTAAATAAAATCAACATGTCACAAATATGGAAAGAAGTAAATCAAGAAAGTTTGCTCCTGATTGGATTGGACCTTAAATTAACACTCATAAATATGGATCTAGGACATATCATTTGGCCTCCCTTGATGAAAAACATGAACTTGAACCTCTTAATGCTTTGCATCTACATCCTTTCCACTATTAATAACCCTTTTACAAATGATAATTAACATAATTTATCCTAAAATCATATCCCCTACCTTTAAACAAACCCTATAATGATCAATAATTATGTAGATTTTTTGTAGTATACCTATTTTATCCTTAAACATGAACACCATATATCTATTTATAGTATTTTCTCATGGATTGGCTCCATTTAATATAGAGTGGAGGTCTAAATCATTATCTCCTAATAATCCATCACCCTAATATATTGTTTGAAATAAATGACACATGGACTTGTTTCTTAGATAATAATCCATAAAAATTTTGGGCTATCAAAACCAAGAAAGGAGTAAAAAATATACTAGTCCCTTGAAGGACAATTGTTATCACAATCAAGAAAAGGGTAAAATTTTAGATTGATCCTTTGAAGGATAGCTGCTATGATACATATATCTAAACATGTAAACCATTCCTTTGAAGGATGGCTATGTTATTATGATTTAGGAAAATTCCCACATTGATTAGTTTCTTATTAAAAGCAAGTCATGTAAAAATTTATGAAATCAAAATTATATCCCACAAAAGCTTCTTGTATTGATCAATTTTTTTAATTTGTAAACTTCCCATATTGATTAGTCTAAATTTATCAATGGATTAGCTTAAGGTTAAAAATATTATAAACATAAAGAAACATGTGTATTTATAAAAAATTAAGTGTTTCCCTCATTCCTATAACCCCACTTATTTAAAACTAAGGGTTTATGAATTTGGTTCATAAGAAATTGTTAAGGAATTTCATTAACATTGGATAGAATGGTGTATATGCAATAAGAAGCAAGGGGCCTAAAATTTGGTTAGGTTCCTAGCCAATTATTATTCATGCATCATTGATCAGTTAATAAACATTTAATTCATGTAAAATTTACATTTCCACAATCAACCATGATATGAAATCCCATCCACATAATCTAATCTAATAAATATAATAAAAAATAAAATCCATATAAACAGCATCCATATAATTTAAATTCCATATAAAAATATGTCATGAATCCGTAAAGCACAATAAATTATCACTTGTAATTAAAAATCCATAATCCACTACCAGTCTATTTAAAATAAACACACATGAATCCATAATCAAGATAAAATATACATCACATAATCTAAATATCATAGTCCATGAGAACACTGCATAATCAATATAATATATGTTGGAAATAAAATCAAATGCTATATAAATTTAATACACATAGTCCAAATCCATAATCATGTAACACAAGCTCATGTAATAAATATGAATAACGTATACTCATATTGTATCAAAAAATCAAATTTACATCATAAAGTCTCATAATGTGCAATATGTACAAAGGCCAATCCATATAGTTACCCATATACATGGCTAGTCAATCAACTAGATCTAATGCATGTGGATATCCATCCCACCTCCCCCTCTATCCCTTCCATCTCCTCCTCCATCCCTCTTGTCCCTCCCCTATGATACACTCCCTATACTAGGTGTAGTATTCTATGCCCCCTATGAAGTTCAATCCTAATTGGCTATATGGCTGGCATATATAGGAACCTCTAGTAATTAATCTATAATAATATACTCATAATATCATATCTCCAATACCACATCTTGACATCTATCTAGGTTCACATTCCTTGAAGGCCCCATCCTCCTACCTTATCCCCCTCCTCCTGTAGTGGATCCTAGTACTATTCCCCTTACTACACTTGTTAGAACCTAAAACCTCTTTCACTTATCATGATATTTATCCTATGCTCAATTGCCTCATCATAACTCTAATTCAATGCATCATAGTACCCCTTTAACCTATCAATTATGCATTTAGTTGGTATTTCTCAATAACAACTCCATAATACTATGCCTAAGTTGCATCCCTCTCTACCATAATCATTTATATATCCCCATCCCCATATCCTCCTATAACATTTGCATCAATCATCTCCACATCCCCCATCTCTTGCCTTTGGTGCACTACCCTCTCCTCTCCCTCTCCATGATAATATACCCACCATAAAAAGTATACCTCTATCACTCCAACATCATTTATCCCTACTCCCTCTAGATCCCTCTTAACTAATAGATCCATCCCTATAACCTATGGCTCAAGTAACTCTACCTCTAATTCATCTCTCCTATATACTTGAGGTGCCTCAGGTAAATCCTATTATATCCCAAAATATTTTCATAAGTGCTCAAACTAAAAAATATCCACATGTTCTAAGCATCTCCTTATAACCACTTCACTCATTATCCCATCACCAAATTCATATCCATCCCTTACCATGATGGGAACATGACATAAGGCTTCCATGTAACCTCATTATCCTCTAACTCCTCCAACACCTATATAAAATAATCTAAATCTTGTACTCTCTTATCTCCATGTGGGTAGGCAAAGCCATCTCTCCATCCTAAAAACCTAACACTAAAATCAAATTGGTTTTAGTCCATGCATGGTAGCTATGCTAGTTGTACTACTTAGATGTGCTCATATGTCCAACACTATAGCACACAAGTAACATCTAGTCCATAATGATGATATGTCCTTCACCCTTATATATATTTATATATCTATGCTAGTAAGGTTGGAGCCCACACAAATACTATCTAGTGCTCCCACATGTTCAAAAGCACCTCTATCAAGATCCAAGAGAACCTCCCTCCATTTGAGTTTATCAATGAATAGCAGGAGATAGCCAACATTTTCATGGTAATAATCCATCTCCCATCCTACTTTTAATCATATAAAGCCTCAAATCTAAATCCTCTTACTGTGAAACCAATATCTATAACATCATCCCCATACAATCTTGTAAATATAACTGCCTAGCCTCTCTCATCCATTAGGCCAATCTTTATTCCCTATACCAATAACTAAAGTATCTTATAAATGTATTCCAAGGTCATGGTCATCTCCCTTATTTCAAGACAAAAAGTACCTACATTTGGATCCCATCTCTCTAGTAACACCCCTAATAGACTTTGATCCCAGTATACCTGATGATAATGCAATAGTGATCATAAGCTTATAGCCTTGATATGTTACCTATCTGCATCTCCTATAACCTCCCATAGTTTTCCCATCAAATGTTGCATTAAATATCTCATCACCAATTGTGCATGTGACAACAATCCCATAATCCCCTATATTCATTTAGTCTTCTAACAACTAATCTTATCCATTAAGTTTTTATTATCCCTAAAGAATCTGGATCGAACCTTACTAGATCAATCTTGATTGGTCATTGATCATTTACAATCATTATATCAACATTGGTCCCTCACCGATTCAGGGTCAATCAATAGGGAGCTAGTATCAATCCTCTTAATATTGATGCCCATCAATGTAAAACACTAAAAGTGATAAAATCCTACCCTAAGCTAGCTCAAAATTTAAAAAATTCCAAAATTCATAAAAATGCTAAAAATAAATTACCCTCACCTTGTCATGAGATCATCATCATTATCCACTCTCACTAGCCTCCATTATGTATATATCACTTAATATGGTTGACAAGTGTTAATGTTTTTGATTTAGCTCAACTCACATGATCTCATTTGTAAAATGTGTGTCAAAGCCATTTGTTGGCCTATTTAAAGCCTTTTTGGATCGACATCTATTCTTCCATGATTAACATAAATTACTTCCTAATCAATATAGATCCATTATATATGATGATGATTTGGTCTATTTTAGGCTCCTTTGTACTAATTTCAAATCTCTTACATCCATACATCCCTATTCTAAGGCCATTTAAGTTATCCTTTATTTAAACTATCATATCCTTTATTACCCAAAATTACTGGATTATGGACATAGACCCCCTGATGGTCTCAAAGCCTTTGAGAGGTATACATTCATTTTAGTGTCTATCCCCTATGGATCTTAAAAATTTGCCTCATATTACAAAAAATATGTCCCTAAGTAGTGTACACATATGAAACACATCAGATGCTTTGGTCAACCCATCCTAACCTTTTCCCTCTTGAATACCTTTGATAGATCCCACATATTCTTAGTTTTAGCAATCCATTACTTATTTGCCTTGGGGAATTCCTAATTATGATATCATATATCTTGTTAGTGGAATATTATACTTCATACTTATCCTTGCATCTTTGATGCTCATTTTTTATTTACCCTATCCATTTACATCTCATTTTCAAACCCATCTCTATCTCATTATCCTTTACCAAGTCCCTATTTGAGGGGGAATACCTCTTCATATTAAAACATGGGGCATTAGACCCATCCTACTTTTTATCTCATGGAAAGTTATCACAAATTGCTCAATAAAAAGGGCCAAATGTAGACACTATAAATTTACACTATTTTATTATGAATAAATGTGTCTTACCCCTTCCCTACCCTTTTTATAATGGTTAATATAGTTTTACCATTTACTGTTTAACATTATGTAAATAATCTAGTTAATTATCATTGTACCTAGGTAATTAGTTAACTATCCCTAAATCTATTAAATTAACAACCTCTCCATACCTGAGCCCCATTAAAAACTAATTTGGATTAAGTTTAATCCATGATCTTGAGTTGTTAAAACCAATGAGTGAAACTTAGACCAAATCGATAATGATTCCCATTATCATCATCAATATTTTTAGGATCAACATCGATTTATAGCTAGTGTGGCTTTAGGGTCAAGAACCCTAATTTTTACACACCAAAACACTGAATAAATTACCCTAGAGCACTATGAAAGAACACCATCCTTATTTTAGTCTGTCCACACTCTGTCTAAGGTTAAACATATCCCTATTAATGAGATATTTCTCTACAACACATGAAGCTTTTTTAGAGGTAAGTATGTTGTATGTTTGAATGATTTCTAATTACTACATTATTCATTTATATTTTATTTACTATCATAAGTATGTTTAGATAAACTAGTTACTGGTCTTAAAACCTTTTATAATATGTTTGAGCCCTCCTTAATCCATAACCTAAGTTTATCATCACCTATTATAAATATTTTTGGGTGAATATTTTGTCGGCCAGCTAATTGGTGACCAAAATAGTTCCTATCACCACAACATAGGGAGATTGGTCATCCAATTGTCCAGGTTTGCTGCATCACAAGGGGACAAATCTCTCCTCTCATCAAGGGGAGGTTCCCTATTAAATATGTGGAGGCTATATACTATATATGTAAGCAAAAAGTAAGACACAGGGGTAGGATAAACCATCCATCTCTCTTTTTTCAAAGATGATGTTGATAAACAAGGAAGAAATCCTAGGTGATGGGGAAGGTACTTCTCTTCTTTCAGAAGCAACTTTCAACCAAGAGCCAGGTTCCTTCCTAAATAGTAGAAATCTTGGTGCAATGACAAAAGGCACTTCTCTTCTTTCAGAAGTGTTCTTTAGTAGGCAACATGAATCTTTCAGGTAGCTAGTAACTGGTAACGAGGGTGTTGAGTGACCAGCAACCCAAGAGAGAAAACTAAAGAACAATGGGGGCACCACTTTGTCCCAAGGCTATTTACATAGGAAATGAAAATGCAAACACACTGAAGGTACTTATGGGGGCACAACATCATCCCACAGTTGGCCTTCAGGACACCTTCCTAATCACCTCCACTAGTTCTGCTTGTTAAATCAAATGGACAAGAAAGCTCCTAAGAAATAGACATATGAACAATCTCCTAAAATAGCACAAGCTATAACATCACAAATTCTATGAGTAACTTGTTTTCTCATTTAGATAAAATAATATGAATTACAATATGAGCTCAAAGTCTCAGTAATGCCTTTCAATTTGGGCAGAGTTTTGCTTCTAATAATCAAAAAGGTCTCCCTTTAATTGATACAAGAGATTACATGAAATAGAGACCTGAGGGAGGCTTGGCACTTTGTCCCAATGAAGTGACCGATTTGGTGCATTCAATGCCTTGGATGCATTCTTGGTTTTCGTCAGGAAGGGCCATGCTAAAGCAGGGTGGCTGCCTTGACTGTGGCATGTCAATTCATCTCTAGTGCCTCCTCCCAAGCTTGAATCTCTCATTCCATCACCTACTTAGCTACACAACTATCTATTCTACCTTTATCTCATAGGGGACAAATAGATGGTGCTTTCAATGTTTGCAGGCCCCAAATTTCTACCCAGTGAACTACTCCACCTACTGGAAATAACTCCTATTGAGTTTACCTATTTGTCTCTTCTCCCATTTGGCTCTAGCCTTAGGGTCTTTAAATGCATTCAAGTCCATGTTTTAAGTCTACAAAGCTCAATAGACACTTCATTGTGACAAATTTGACATTTTTGGGCTCGTCATGCTTCATAGCAACTCCTTTGTGTCTTTCTCACTTGCCATTGTCACTTTATATAGTGACGCAAGTGAGGACATGTGGTGGCATCTATAACTTTGAAATAGGCTTATCAAAATAAGCTTTAAAACTTGTTAGTAGCTGAGGGGGGTGTGGATGTAGACACATGGCAGCTTCCATAGCATTAGGTCAGGACACACAGTGGGTTTTGCTCTATGATGCTTCATTTGAAATTGTGTCTCAACTTGTGACACTTGGCAGCTTCTACTGCACTTTGAGGCTCAAACCTTTCCCAAAGGGAACATGCCCTTTGGTGTCTTCTAAGTGGCCTTTAGGCTTTGATTCTTTGGTAGGTTATCATCCCTTTCCTTTAACATGTGGCACTTTCCACTCTTTGAAAAAATTCCACGTGGCGTCTTCCACAAGAATGGGTGAGGACACATGGCATCTTCCACTGTTGACACTTGGTAGCATCTCTCTCCTCAGTCCTTTGCAATATTATAAAAATGTTTGGAGCTCAGTCAAGATCTCATAGATAATGACACTTGCTAGCCTCCACTGATCTATGCAAGGGACACATGGTGCGATCTAAATACACTTGTTAGTCATGCGGATGGAGACATTTGGTGCGTTCTGCTTCATTTAGTCACTCATCCTTGGGCCTACCATGGTCTTTACTTGAAATAGTGAAGCAAAGGGGAGATACTATAGATAGTGACACTTTTTAGTTTCCATCAAGCTTTGGAGGGGACACGTGGCATATTCCACTACTCTTAGATGAATACACTGGGACCTTTCGCAGTTGCCACTTGTCACCCTCCATGGAACTCTGAGAGAAGCTTTATCAAAAAAAGCCTTGCAGCTTATAAGAAACTTTGAGAAGTGAACGCTGACACTTGTCACATTTCACTAAGTCACAATGGGACACGTGGCATGGTCTACATATTTTTAGTAGTCACATAGATGCAAACACTTGGAGCATTTCACTTCATTTTATTCATTCGCTCGAAGCCCACCACAATCTTTACTCAATATAGTGAAATGGAAGGAAGGAACCATAGATGTTGACATGTGGTGGCTTCCAAAGTGCTTCATTAGGGACCTAAGGTGACTTTTGAGGTTTTTTAGAAACAAGGCATAATGGGGCTCGACAAACAACACTTGGCAGTATCCATTGGATTCTGAGAGAAGCTTTAGGAGAAACTTGAATTTGACGTCCATGGGGACATCACCAGTTGCTTGGCACTTCTTTCCTATGGAGTTCATAGATTTTGCTAAAGAGCTTCAAGAATGGAGAATTTTGAAGACTCATAATAATTTTTGAGAAGGGAAGAGATAATTTTGGCCCTATAGGACCAATATAGCTCATATGTTGTTCCAAAAATGAGTGACATTTTTGGGGACCAACAGCTGGCTCCAGTTGGGGAACTTCCTTTAGATTAAAACTTGGAATAGCTAAGGGGAGTAGAAACCAAAATCTCTGGTGCCTTAAAGTGTTCCATTGGGCTATGGAGTCATGCTACCCAAAAAGAAAGGTGACAAAAATGAAAATGAAAAGCATAAAATAGAACTAAAGACTATACAAATATACATATGTACAAATGAACTTATCTGATGCCTCAAGATTTGAAGCACTTCAGATGCTACCCATTGTGAGACAATTATAATGGCATTTCATCCTGATAAACTAGTAGGAAACCATTTTGTCCCCAAAATTAGTGATGGGTGAATGGAACTCTCCACCAGGAATCACATTTTTTGTGCCTTCCCCTTGGTTTTCATTTCTTCTTGCCCTAAAGCAAGACTTGACTTTTGGTCCAAAAACCATGAATATTTGTTCTCCTAGCAAAGAGTTCTTTCTCTTGATTTTGATGGGCAGTAGCATAGCCTAGTACCATAATTTGTTGTTCTAATAGCTCATCCCAGCACATGTCTTGATTGTCCCCCTCAAATATCTCAAATTCTTCTTCATTTAGAGGGGAGGGTTCTTCTACACTTATGCCACACTCCACCAATTCTTCTGCTATTTCATCCTTGCCTGAAGACTCAAACAAAATTTGGTTTGTAAGGGCTACCATTTGGGTCTTGACACATTTGACATGATCAATTATGTCAAATGGCTAGATTGGACTAGGCACAAGGGATGGGAGTTCTTCCTTTTGGTTTATGGGAGGGGTGGGAGGATTGGCCTGTGAATTTGAAGTAGAAGGTGTAGAAATGTTTGGAATACTTACTTTCTTATCAATCACTGTGTCCATTAGCTGGGTAGGTAGAGTGGCCCCATGCTTAGTAATCAAAATTATAGGTTGAGGTCATTCCTCTATTTCTCCTTTATCAGCTTGTTGAGCTAACTAATTCTAGGACTGGGTGACCATAGCATATGATCCCTCAAATGATTCACCTTTACTTCTAGGTTCATCTTGGTAATCTAGGAAACTGATGTGGGAGTCACCAGTTGACTCTTCTTGATCCTCTATGAAGAGACCATCATCATTCTCTTGCTCAAACTTAGGTTGGAAAGAGAAATCATGCTCTATTTCTAAATACCCAACTACTAAGTTGGTTGGAGGTGCTTTAATGGCAAGGTTCCTCTATGGGGGAGGAAGACGATTAGGTTGCCCTTGATGTATCTGATTAGGGAATGTCCTCCTTGGTATATCTCTGTATGAAGGAGTAGATGACACCCCTTGTTCCATTTGTCTTTTGAGGGCCAGCACTTCATTTGCTAGCTTCTACACCATTAGATCAGTGGTGGCTATGGGTGAGTTATCAGAAGATGAGGAAGATGCACCTCTATTTGAATCTCTTCTTATCTTTCCAGCCAAGATAAGGTCATCATCTAACTCAGTGGTTAAGTCTTGAGAAGATTTAAGATCTATGTGGCTAGCACGTCTTAGTAGAAAACTCACTTCAGGTAGCTATGAGTTTATGAAGAAACATTTGAGGTTCTTGGGTGTGGGCTAAGCAATTGCGGGAATCCTATTTCTCAGCTTGTCAAATTTTGTAATAAAATCCCTCATGGGCTCATGAGTTTCCTTCTTCATCTTCATAAGTTGGGCTACCAAAGCATGAGCATCTTATATAGGTTTGAACCTTAATTTAAACATGGCTTTGATAGTGTCCCAGCCGATCACTGATCTAGTCTGTAGATGTTATAACTAGTCTACAATAGCACCTTGTAATGTCTCCATGAAAATCCTGACTACCACGTGTTTAAATTCCACCCCTATCACACCACAGGCTATGGTGAAGGCTATAATGTGTTCATCAGGGTGGACTCTTCCATCACCAAAGAGTTTGGGGAAATTATTCCTTAAATTGAGTGGTAGCTCATGTAGGGGTGGAGTTAGATTAAGTGGGCCAAATGAGTTACCCCAAGGGCCTCGAACTGCCATGATTGGATTATGAAAAATAGGGATAACACATCTAAGTGGAGTTGCTAGATTATAGGACAAGAATGGAAAACAAATTGGCCCTACTTTAGCTTGAGGCTTGAGGCTTCAAACTGTGCACTCTTTTCTAGTAGCTCTAGTTCTACAGACCAGATAATATAATGGAGATGGATGAAAATGGTAAGGCTGTAAGTGGATAATGGGTAAGACCTAGATGGGAGTTGCTAGACTCTATAATGGATAAGGGAAGGAACTTCTTCAATCTGAAATTTGAGGCTTCAGACTGGATGTTCATTCCTAACAGAGTCGCTAAAAATTGTTGCATGAGGTTGGGGAGGAAAAATTAACAATGGAAAAGCACTGGAGCATGTCATTCTTCCACAGTGGAATGCATGGATAAGGTTATAATGATAATGGGTAAGACACAGCTGATGTTTCAATCTAAAACTTGAGGTTCCAAATTGCACAAAATTACTATGTCCCCAGTGGAGTCACCAAAAACTGTTGGGTGAATATTTTGTCGGCCAGCTAACTAGTGATCAAAATAGTTCCTATCACCATAGCATAGGGAGATTGGTCATCCAGGTGTGCAGGTTTATTACATCACAAGGGGACAAATCTCTCCTCTCATCAAGGGGAGGTTCCCTATTAAATATGTGGAGGCTATATACTATATATGTAAGTAGAATGTAAGACACAGGGGTAGGATAAACCATCCATCTCTCTTTTTTTAGAGATGATGTTGATAAACAAGGAAGAAATCCTGGGTGATGGGGAAGGTACTTCTCTTCTTTCAGAAGCAACTTTCAGGAAAGCACTAGATTCCTTCCTAAATAGTATAAATCTTGGTGTAATGATAGAAGGCACTTCTCTTCTTTCAAAAGTGTTCTTTAGCAGGCAGTAGGAATCTTTTAGGTGGCTAGTAACTGGTAATGGGGGTGCTGAGTGACCAGCAACTCAAGAGAGAAAAATGAATAAAAATGGGGGCACCATGTCATCCCAAGGCTCTTTACATAGGAAAGGAAAATTCAAACACACTAAAGGTACTTATGGGGGCACAACGTCATCCAACAGTTGGCCTTTAGGACACCTTCCTAATCACCTCCACTAGTTTTGCTTGTTAAATAAAATGGACAAGAAAGATCCTAGGATATAGACATACAAACAATCTCCTAAAATAGCATAAGCTATAACAACACAAAGTCTACAAGTAACTTATTTTATTATTCAAATAAAATAATATGAATTATAATTTGAGCTTAAAGTCTCAGTAATACCTTTCAATTTGGGTAGAGTTTTGCTTTTGATAATAAAAAAGGTCTCCCTTCAAATGATACAAGAGATTACATTATATAAAGGCCTGAGGGAGGCTTGGCACTTTATCCCAATGAAGTGACCCATTTGGTGCATTCAATGCCTTGGATGCATTCTTAGTTTTTGTCAAGAAGGGTCATGCTAGAGCAGGGTGGCTACCTTGACTGTGGCATGTTGATTCATCTCTAGTGCCTCCTCCCAAGCTTGAATCTCTCATTCCATCACCTACTTAGCCTTGCAACTATCTATTCTACCTTTATCTCATAGGGGAAAAATAGATGGTGCTTTCAATGTTTGCAGGCCTCAAATATCTACCTGGTAAACTACTCCACCTATTAGAAATAACTCCCACTAAGTTTCCCTCCTTTTCTCTTCTCCCATTTGGCTTTGGCCTTAGGGTCTTTGAATGCATTCAGGTCCACATTTTAAGTCTATAAAGCTCAACAAACACTTCATTATGAAAAATTTGATGTTTGCAGGCCCGTCATGCTTCTTGGCAACTCCTTTGTGTCTTTCTTGCTTACCATGGTCACTTTCTATTGTGACGCAGGTGAGGACACGTGGTGGAATCTATAGCTTCAAAATAGGCTTATTGAAATAAGCTTTAAAACTTGTTAGCGACTGAGGGGGGTATAGATGCAAACACATGGTAGCTTCCATGGCATTGAGTTGGGACACATGGTGGGTTCTACTCTATGATTCTTCATTCAAAATTGTGTCTCAGCTTGTGACACTTGGCAACTTCCATTGCACTTTGAGGCTCAAACCTTTCCCAAAGGGAACATGCCCTTTGGTGTCTTATAAGTGGCCTTCAGGATTTGATTCTTCAGTGGGCTATCATCCCTTTCCTCTGACACATGACACCTTTTTCTCTTTGAACAAATGCCACATGGCATCTTCCATAAGAACAGGTGAGGACATATGGCATCTTCTACTATTGACACTTGGCAACATCCATCTCCTCAATCTTTTGTGATATCATAAAAATGTTTGGAGCTCAGGTGGGCTCTCACAGATGATGACACTTACCAGCCTCTACTTATCTATGCAAGGGACATATGGCATGGTCTGAATACACTTGTTAGTCACACAAATGCAAACACTTGGTGCGTTCCACTTCATTTAGTCACTCATCCCTAGGCCCGCCATGGTATTTTTTTGAAATAGTGAAGCAAAGGGGTGAGACTGTGGATATTGACACTTGTCAATTTCCACTGAGCTTTGGAGGGGACACATGGCACATTCTATTACTCTTAGATGAATACACCGGGGCCTTCCACATTTTCCACTTGTCTCCCTCTATAAAACTCTGAGAGAAGCTTTATCAAAAGAAGCCTTGCAGCTTATAATAAACTTTGAGAATCAAATGCTGACACTTGTCACATTTTACTGAGTCACAATGGGACATGTGGCATGGTCCACATATTTTAGCAATCGTACAAATGCAAAAACTTGGAGTGTTTTACTTCATTTTAGTCATTCACATGGGGCCCACCATGATCTTTACTCAATATAGTGAAATGAAAGGAAGGAATTGTAGATGTTGACACATGGTGGCTTCTAATGAGCTTCATCAAGGACCTAAGGTGACTTTTGAGGTTTTTTATAAACAAGGCATAATGGGGCTTAGCAGATGACACTTGGCAGCATCTGCTAGATTCTGAGAGAAGCTTTAGGAGAAACTTGAATTTGACATCCATGGGGACATCACCGATCACTTGGCACTTCTTTCCTACAGAGTCCGTAGATTTTGCTGAAGAGCTTGAAGAATGGAGAATTTTGAAGACTCAAAATAATTTTCGAGAAGGGAAGAGATAATTTTGGCCCTGTAGGACCAAGATAGCTCATATGTTGTTCTAAAAATGAGTGACATTTTTGGGGACCAACAAATATCAACCATGATTCCTCCTAGATTGATATGAGTTACCTAATATATATATATATATATATATATATATATATATATATATATATATATATCAATTCTAAGATAATCAACATTGATTTCTATGTTTTCATTTCTGTCTACAACCCAAGACTAGATTAATAATCCTAAGTTCTTCTAATTTATTATTTTTAAGTCTTGAAATCATGCATTGTTATCTATAGATGACCTTACCTAGTGTTATACATGACATGATTTTAATTCATTACTTGCCCATAGTTCCTCACCCATTATTCACCAATCAAAGTGACATATCTTTTGATTTAGGACTTTATGTGATTATCTTTGCCTTAACTCTATAAGCCATCACTATGCAACTAGAAGCAATTCAAGAACAATAAGAATTAGCCATAACATATTAGAATGATCATTTTGATAATATCTATGTAGTAGATTGATTTGTATCATTTTAGTTTCATAATCCTGTCACGTGCTTTATTTTAATTTATATCATTATATTATCCACTTGATTACATAAAATAGTGGACTGACATCCCCTTAAGGAAGTGTACCACTTAGAACTAATCCTGTATCAGGTATCCCACCCCTCTATCTTATTAATCCAATCTTTTCCAAGTTGTCTTTATTGTGTAGGTAGTCCTTCCTAGCTAAAAAGGATCTCCCACCTTGTTGGATCAATAGTGTGCATCCCTTGGCATAGGTATTCCTCTTTAAACCTTGCATCATTTCTATTTTTAGTAAGTTAATTTTATTTAAAAATGAATCAAAAAAATACTAAAATATCTTGGTATAGTGAGGTGAGGTATGGATGTGTTTAGGTTTTGTATTTTATGGTGGATTATAGGACTTAAATGGATGATAGGATCATGATAGGTAGGTGTGATGGGTGTTTGAGGATTAGGAATAGTGGTTTCACACATCGTTGGAGATAGAAATTCTATATTTTATTTGTGCCATATTATAAAATATTTTAAGAGATACAAGATATTTTTATTTTATATTTAATATTTGACCTAATTATTTGAAGTATTATCAACCATAATGATAGTGATTTTGACATTGTTTTGATTTTCTGATTAGATTTGACTTTGACTTCCCCTAGTAACTAAAATTGAGTTTAATTAGGGGTATTTTATTTTTGATTTGATATGTGATGATGGTTTTTACTTTTATGGTCCCCTAGTGCCTCAAAGAGGGTTTCATTTTGATGATTTGAATTTTCTTGATTTTGACTTGCTAGATCAAAGGTTATTTGATCATCACGTATGACTTTTTAAATATGATCTTGTACATTTATATTTTTAGCATATGTTATCTTGCTCAAGGAAGGGTCCAATGATATATGCTCATGTTCATCCCTATGGAAGGAGGTAATTAAAATATCATTTAAATGAAGAAAGGTATCTATTATGGATGAAGGTGGGGGAGATAGTATGATGAGGTCAATAAATGGTGATGGGGCAACATGGTCCTCATATGGGTTCTTAGGAGACCTAGTTTTGAAATTAGATAAAATATCCTCAATATGGGTAAAAATATCACTAATATTAGATGTTAGACAATGCATCTGAAGTAATAATAGATCCACTCTGACCATCTTCAATAGATAAATCTTCTAAAAACTCTTTTATGACTTCATCATCCTAATTGGGATCAAAATATATTCCTTGTTATTGGTTGACATATGGATTGGAGGTATCTATAAAAATTTAAGCATGATTATGATCTATAACCTCAATTAAGGATAATGATTCTACCAAATAATATGATTTAGATAATAGTTTTAGACATGATCATAATGTAGATAAGAGTTTTATTGAATGTAATGTTAACTCTGATGTACATGATGCAATGCTATTAGTAAGGTATTCTTCATCCACAAGTGGCCTCTCAATGTGGGGTATTTTATATAATGGGTGAGAGCGATGATGGAGGGACAATGGATTCACTAAAGACATGTCTATAGAATAAAGAATCATTAGATAAGGGGAGACTAGGTTTATGATAAATGGACTCATCATCAATGAAGATTTGTTAAATATAGGTCGACCATAGAAGATGGACTTGGTGTCTTGACCTTAGCTCAAGAATGGAAGGGTTTGATCATGATATAGAATGGAATCTTTTAATGCCTCTTATTATTCACCCTCAAGTGTAGATCCATTTGATTCATTATTGATTTTGATGTCACCATGATTGATGAGGTCTTGGACATAGTTTTGGAAATTTTAACATCAATTATTGGTATGCCCTAGGTTCAATGATAGACATAATATTGGTTAGATTTATACCAAGAGGGCTTATGCTTAGTGAGATAAAGATATAATATGGTGGGATAGACCATCATGTTGGTGATAATTAGCTATTGGAAGAGGGATTATAAGGATATAAGAAGAGGAGTATAAGGCCTCCCTTCACTTCATGACTTGGGTGATGAAGCATTAGACTTTATATCATATGGTTGTTTTTGTGATTACATGGTCAAACTAGTAGATGATGAGGTGGCCAAGATATGATTCCATTTACTAATAGAGGAAGTGGTAGATGATTGAATATGACTAGTGGATGGAGGATCTGAATGGGACAAGTACTATGAAGACTAGGAGTTGATTGATGAGAATGGGTATGGACTAGAGGCAATGTTGGGTAGGTAGGGTTAAATTATGTAGGATGTGGAGTGTTCATCTCAAGGAGGTAATAAATTAGTACATATATATTATCCATGATTAATTTATTAATTAGGGTATTGACCAAATTGATTTTGGATGCCATGGATGAAGACAAGAGAAAACATAGATGATGTAGTTTTTTGACCCTAATCATTAGGTGTAGGGGATTCAATAGAAATATTAATGGATGAGGAGCAGATGTGTGAAAATAATTTAGATAAAGAGTTAAATTAGTTTGATCTCAAATTTTATTGGATATAAGATGTTGGATGGGGTAAGATAAGATCAAGTAGACCAAATTAGGATGTGAGCTAGAATTTGATGATTTTAATTGGATTCGACTGGCTGAGCTATGATGAGCTCTGAGATTTGACAAGGAGATAGAATAGCCTAAGATACTAATTTTGACTAGTTATTGATTGGATTAAGACTAGTTCAAGACTAAGATGATTGACTTAAGGATGATAAGGTGATGATAGGATTGGATTCAATCTTGATTTAACAAAAGCAAGATGATAACAAGGACCCTGATGTAGAAAGAATTATTTACCAATGTAAATGATGACTGACATATGACTATAAAATTTATGAGATGACTTATATAAACATAGGAATGAGTAAGGTAAATATGGGTTTGATTAATAGTAGGCTAGGCTGATAATATGATGGATAAGGTGACTAGGCAAGACAAGGTTAAGATGAGTGAACATGTTTTGATTAGGGTGACCTAAGGCTATATTTTGATAGAGTGATAAGATATGATTAGATTTCAAGACCAAATGGATGTTGGAAGTGGATTTGACTAGGTGATAATAGGGAATGTCTTGATTTTTTGGATAAATATAGACAAAATGAATATAATGTGGTAAGGTTAGACTAGGATGGGGTAAATACAAAGATAATACTAAGGTGAGTGATGAGGTGTGAAAAGGGTAAGAAGGTAGGATAGGATGGGATTAAACCTAAGATAAAAGGTGTGAGAATTATTATGGTAAGACTAGGGATAATAGGATATGACTAAGGACTAGGTCAAAGAGGGATATAATAGTGAATGACTAGGTTAAGGGGATAATATGAATGAAGATAACTGTCAATACAAGGTTAATACTTAGGTCAAAGGAGTGACTAGATGAAATGTGTTTCAACTAGGGAGGACTAGGCTAAGAGATGAAGACTACGATTTTATTTTTATGATTGGAAAAAATAAAGTCAAAATAATAAGATAAGGATGTGAGACAATGATGGAGAATAAGGTGCTATATAAATAAGAGATGATGTTTGACTTAGGTAATAATATTTTGTGTGTTTAGTTTTAAGGGGTGTAAATAATACAAGTTTCCATAACACATAACAAAATAAATCAAGCCACAAATGTAGAATTAGTGGATGGCTTAGGAGTGTAAACAGATGACTACACCATATAATGAATTTGCAAGTGATGTTGTACGTTGGTGATGTATTATAGAATCTCCCAAACCCTCTCAACCTCATTTTCACTTAATGGTTACATGGGAGCTAATACTAAATTTGATATCATGTTACCTATTATGGTTGAAGGTCCTATTCTATGTTATAAAGCTCTCTAAGGGCATCCCTAATATACATTAGGTATGTGGGGTCCAACTCCTTATAGGTTACTATGTAATGTTTAGGTTAGATAATTAACTCTTTCCCTTCATAGAAGGCCTATATGGGGTCAACCACTTGGCCTACCAATAATTTCCTCTTAGTTATAATCTTGTAGAACATAGAGTGTGTATTTGTGCATGGTGGTGAAATCCATGGTCATGATTCTCTTAAGACTATGGAAAGTGCATGGGTATCACCTACACATCAATTTTGCCTCCTTAAACTAAAAAATATGAGGGTTTTTTCATGGTTTTCTATCCTCTAAGACTCATTACCAAGACATAGGGAGGAGAAAATACACCATTATAGCCCTCAGGTACAAACAAGTAAATAAAAAGTTGATCAACTAATTGATTAAGTATGATATATACAATATATATATAAGATATCTTTCAAAATTCTAAAATATTTGATAGGTGTATTATAAAGCAAGTGATTAGTAGTTTTAATTTGGCAATATTGAGGGGAAACATATAAGACAAGATGTTAGACAAAAAATATGACTTGTAAAACAAGATTTTAGACCAAGACCTAAAAAATAAGATGTTAGTATTCTTAATCAAGACAAAATTACCACTAATTTTACCCCTATAAAAATCCAAATAAAAGGTTAGCCTAATAATCCTTAATAAAAACACTAAAAATATCATGATTTTTACAATATAATTTTTTGAATAAGGGGCCACGGTGTGAGGGTCTAGGGACAGTAGCCCCAAATAGGGTCAAAGGGTAGAACCCCTTATAGGGTTAAGGGGAAGCACTCCTTTTAGGGTTTAAGGACAATACCCCAGGTATGCTCCCTCAATTTGGGACTTGAAAAACCCTTGGAATGACTCAAAATTCATTGAAAGTGATCCTAAAAATGTACTAAAAAAAGACAAATTTTGAATAAAAATAAAGAGTAAAATATTTATTAAAGTGATTAAAACTGTAAATAAATAGTCAGCATTATGCAAAATCACTTAAAGGGACTCAAAATCATAGATTTCATGTCAAAAACAAAAATTTAGATAATCAATTTTGCCAAAATGATTAGGCAATCTATTAAAAGTTAGGGGAAAATCATGATTGTCAAAGGCAAAATCATGACTTGAAGTTAAAATGGTGATCGAGTACAAGTGATTTTGAAAATTATATAAAAATTATAATATTTAAAGTTTTTTAAGAAACTAAATGTTCTTAAAAGATATTATATTATATTATTTATAGATATTTATTTTATTTGCAAAAAAAATCAAGACTTGAATAGGATGAAATTATTTTGTTTTCAAAATTATAACTAAGACAATTATGATTTTGATTGATGTGATATTTCTAATTTATCCTTGTAAAACATAAGTTAGAACCAATAGGTAAATATTTATAGATAATAAGTGATTCTTGAAAACACAAATAAAATGGATTGTAGATTAACAACTATGTAAAACTACTAATAGTAAAAATAGTAATTGAGATGTCAAAACCATAAATGAAATTCAAAATCATAAATATTAATAAGTGATTTTAACAAAATCACAACTATACTATTCAAAATCATAGATAGAAATCAAAATCATGACTATTGAGAAGTGATTTTGAAAAACTACAAGAAAATGGTCTGGTGACCTAACAACTAATAGTTAACTTATATGGTTTAAGTCAAAATCATAATTATCAAGATCAAAACTACAAATGCAGAATCACTAATTGTAGGTCAAAATTGTTATTTACCTAGAGCGTGATTTTGAAAATTTGGAGCACAAATTTGTGCCTTACCAGTATTATAAGCTACACAATCACTCTTACCACACAATTTTAGCACAAAGGAGGGCTCCTACTGTGGTCACCAATGTGAGATGATAAATTTTGAGCAATTGATTATATTAGACAAGTATATATGAAAATCAACTCAAATTACCAATCTACTTAAAAATTGAAAATTGTTAGATCAAAATGTGATAAATTACATTTAAAACAACTTTAGATCCTAAATCTAAGTACTATAAATCAAGATCAAAACAATAAAAAGATTAGATGCTTATGGATTGCTTACAGACTCAAATTTTCTTTGACATCATGATATTGACTTGATTCAAGACATGGATTACTTGATGGCATGATAGAGAGGAGTAGTGTATTTGATCATAAGATTGGCATGAAAGGCTCATGAAATTTATATTTATTCAATGGAGGGTGAGCTTGGTTTAAATAGGAAAGGGTGGAATATTTTATGGAATTTAAAATTCCATGGAATTATTTATAGAGAAAACTCTCTAGATATTTAGAGGAGGATTGAAGCATTATAGACTCCATTAGAGGAGACTAATGGGGTTTAGTGGGGTTTTATATAGGTTTATAGGAGAATTAGGGGGAGACTAGGTACTAGGCATGTCAGAGAGCCTAGGGGATAGTTGTGATTTTGAGATTTTAAAATTCACAAGTAGGAAAGTGGGTGTAGGAAGAGTTATTTAAGTAAATGGGATATTAATAAGTGGGATGATTAGATGATTAATAATTTATGGGATGTGAATAAGGTTAGTATGATGAAGAATGATGGAATGTTAGTGAAATGACTAGAAAGAGATTAATAATGATGAATTAGATGAAGTTGGGTGAGATTAGTGATTATTAGATGAAATTAGTGAGTTAGTGTCAACTAATATTAATATTAGTGATGATAAATTAAATAAGAAAGTTTAGATTCATACACACATAATGTTCTAAGATTATGATTGATGGTGAATGGCATGGCATTTGTATTATATCCTTATATCTTTGTGGTGTTATAAATCTGAATTGGTATCCAATCTACTTCTTTTATGTCCTTAGTCTAAAATTTTTTTTTATTCCATTATCTAACCATTAACTATCCTATCTTTGAAAGGGAAACATTATTAGAAAAATATCATTAATTTCTCCACATGGGGAAGTTACAACACAAAAAATTCTATTGGCCCAAACATTTGCAGGTATATCTGAAAAAGATCCACATGGGTTGCACGTTTTCCATTAAAATAAAGAGTTTATATATAATTAAGCCTCTATCTACTGCACATTTTATTTAAGTGAAGCCTATTATAAGAGAGCAATGTTTGAATAGACATTTGAAGAAAAGATTTATAATTATCAATTGATTGCATAGAATTTCACATATAGTCAAGAGGAGGGGATACCAAGGAGATAGTTTTGGGAGAGATAGATTGTAGAGCATTTTAGGAAACTAAATATTAGAGAGGGGTGCTAAGAGGAATATATAATAATTTAGTTTTATCACTATATGCATGTACTTATTTATTCTTCTAAATGTATCAATGACATAAATAAATTATTGGAGTGGTAATATTTTGTATATGGTAGTTTTGTGCATGTTTTTCAAAATTTAATTATCTTCTAATTGAAATGATCAGACTCACAACTTATGGACCTATGCAATTATTTATAAACGCCTACATAATTATTACAATCATATTAATTATATATTTATATATTTATTACTTACATTGCCAAACCTAATGGGATTAGAAATGTTTAAAATCAAATAAACTATTAATCAACACATGCAATCATTTTATTGTCACCATAAATTGATATTATGTTCTTTCTTATGAATTATGTTTCTAAGTCTGTGTCATTGTGATGAAAAATAGATCTTCTTTATCACAATCTTCAATTCAATCTTTCTCAAAAGTATTCAACTTTTTCTTTGACTATCACTTTAAATCTTGATTGTGACACTTCAAAAATACATTACTTACTCTCTTGACTTAATAAATCAAAATTCCTAGGAAATATTAAGGATCAATGATACAACTTCATAGACATTAATTATTAACTTCAATTCTCCTAAGGAAACTTGAATCTTTTGGGGATAATAAGTTGAATCTTGATGTAAAATATTTACAAATTTAGAAACTTATTATCTTTACTTAATTACATGTAAACACCAATGTATGATGAATAATTATTTTCATTTGTCTCAAAAAATTCCTTTGCATTGTGAGATTAGTTACTCATTAAGTCACTTGATGATCTAGACCTTAATTTAGACTAAAATATACTACATGATTATTTTAGAGAAACTAGGTCTAAGAATTATGGTTTTGAATCTTATACCTTCTTAAAAATATTTATATGGTACCCTAATTGTTAGATATATATATTTAACAATAAACCAATATTATTTATTGGGTTTTTAAGAAGAAAAACTCAATCATCATTTTTGTCCTTTTCAAAACTATATACACCTAGTTCACTCTCTCAACTGGTATTGAATGGAAAAAATAAACAAAGGGATTAAAATATCTTAAAAAATAATTATATAATTCTTATCTAACATTGAGATACCTTTAGATAAGATTGAGAGTTAAATAAATAAGTTAACTTTCAATTCTCACTCTTTTCTAGGTCCAGTCTACCTTCTATATATTCAACTTATACATGAACTTATTAGACATTTTAAAACCTAAAATCACTTTAAAATCAACAAAAAACCACTATATAAATATAAAATATAATTAATATAAGTTTTTACATGATTTGGAGTCAAAAGATAATGTATAAAAACCATTTCTCATTCTTTCCTAGGTTTCTTAACATGGACCTATAGAAATTATAAAAAAGTCACATTTTTCTCTGTCTACATGGATTATATTTTTTTAATAACACTTTGATAGGATCATAAAAATACATAACTAATTTCATGAAAATTTTTATGATATTCTATGAGTTAAAAATGAAGATATTAGGTTTTTTATAAAGAAAAGCATGTATTAGGGTTTCTTGGGTTACACTCAAGATGAGAGTTAATTTTTGATAGTTTATAAAGTATAAGATATTGTTTTAATGTTTTAATACTTTTAAAATGACTTATACTACCTTTTTCAACTTTTTCAATCTTTACTTAGAGCTCATGAAATTCTTTATATGTGTAACAAGCAATTGAAAATGACTATTGAAACTCAGAAAATGGAACATTGACATTTTAGTATTATAAACTTATATTTGAACTTATAATCATTTAAATAAGGATATAATATTTTTAATTCATAAAAAAATTACATGAATACTCTTAAATCGAGTAACAATAAGCTTTTATGCAATAAAAAGCATACTCCTACAATATACAAATCTTTATTCAGAATTACATACTATTCATCAGTCCTATAATGATGGAAATTAGGTATTTATATGCTTAATTTGATATTTTATTTCCTCCCACATTATAGGGATGATCCTCATCAATTTTTTGAAGTGTATTCCAAGCTAAGAAATTGGTTAAACTTGTATAAGATTCCTCCTTCTTTGGCCTATTGATAACAAATTGACTTTACAAGGTAATTTGATAGTCACACAAGCATTTATGACCCTCATGATGACTAAGACATTATTATACACCTAACTAAATATGATAATATTATATAGATCTATTATACTCCAAAAACTATTACAATTTATCATATTGTTTGAGCTAATACATTTAATAATTTAAATAACTAGTTTTGGAGGGAAACTCTCCAAAACATCTAAATGACCTAGAATGGACTTCTAATTCCTCAAGTGAGGATAATTGTGATTTAATAAAAAAATTTAATAACCCTAAGACATTAAACAAGACTTCATTTACATTTTTCCTTTGATGCACCTGCATCACATTGTCTACACCGAGAACCATATGAGCCTCTATTTTTAAATATTTGAAAATAATTTCAACCTAAAATAACTGCTTATATCTAAATTTTTATCTTATACCTAAATATTTGTACACTAATTAATTTTTTAATATTTTATTATCACGCTACAGTTTTATATACTTTATTTTACCTAATTTTTAGATGATCTACTTTATTGAAAGGTCCCCTATATGACTATGTAAAGTAGGTATGCAATGGGATAAGGTATATATTTTTTTAAATAGTTTTTGTATATTCTTCATAGCACTATAAGAATTATATTAAGGGTTATGTAGATTGGGTTTATATATCACCTATAGTTGGTTGAATTCTTTCAAGGTTTTTTTAATAAACTCATTGTGTGTATACAAACCAACCTAGACATTCCATTGTATAATGATGCACATGAGGGTTTTATAGAATGGGTTTATACCTATCACCTATAGCTTTGAACTAATTTAATTATTTTGAAATAAACCCATTTTTTTCATATTCAAAAACCAAGGATTTCAATCATATTACATCTCTTTCAAGTGTTTTGTCAATTTTTATTATGCCTTATGTAGGATCACATTTTATGCATTCATGTCAAAATTTATTTTTCACAGCATGGTGGATGTCCATAATTAATTTTTAAGCTACCTCAACAAATAATAAATATTTATGAACCCCTATTTCATATTTTTGGCAACACAATACACTTCACCATAATAATTAAATGTCAATTAAAATGAAAACATTTTCATTAACTTCCAATTAATTAGTGAAAAAGGATTTATCACCCTTTTAAAATTTGTGGAAATATATTAAAATCATTTCAAGTATTCACTCTCAAAATATTGATTCCACCTGGTTAGGTTTAAAGCTTTATTGGTGTTTTTGTGGTGAAGCCTTCTTTGCTACAAATTTTAAAAAGACAACACTTATTTTCCTTTGTCTTGGTTGTATTCTTCCCATAACCATATTTTTTCATGTTGATTAATCATATTTAAAACCAAATTTTTGAACCAATATAACCATTAAAACACAAGATGGAGAGCTAGATAAATAAATTTGATTAATTAATAGGAATTATGTTGTATCAGGAAACTTTATAGGTGTGTACTTGAAATATATAGGTGTGTAAGACCTATTAAACCCTAAAAAACTATCATAAATATTAAATAATTTGAATTTTCCATATTTGATATCCTTCTAGCTATGCACAATCCATATACCCTGAACTATATCATCTATCTAGAAGCTAAGTCACATAGGAGAAGGCTAGAATCAATATGCTTAATAATAGTCTTGGAAGTTGATAGACTAAACTTATTATTATAGATAAGCCCTTTACCATTTGTATAGGTTTCAAATAAATTAAAAAAATAAGTATAAGGTTAAATTAATAAGTGTGAGTGGCTAAGATTAGGGAATAAGGCCTATAGGCCTAGGTAGATGAGAGTCTATAGGATTGTGTATGTGTATGATATAAAGATTGATCAATACAAATAAGAATATTGTGCTTCAAATAAATATATAGAGTTTATAAATAAGTAATATCATGTTATTTTATAGATTTTTATTCTATTTGGTGAATTTATGATGAAATTTTGAGTGTAAGTTGAAGACAGGGTTCTTGTTATTAGTTTGTCAGAGATTTGTACATGAATATGTGTGATTTATTTATATAAATAATGGAATTTGTGATTTTATTCACTTGTTTATTTTTTTTAAAGTGGAATATTAATAATTTAATGATAATTTTATGTCTTTACATTTATTTTGAGGCTTTGGTGGTCAGAATCTCCTAAAACCTTTGTTTTACACTTACAATCACTCTCAATTGATGTATTTTATTTTATTTGGATTACATGAACTACAAAGTTTACTTATAAAAACAATGTAAGGTTTTTAAACCTATATTAAAAATTATATGTAGATCTAAATGACCCTATGAGCTATTAATAATATGTAAGAAGCTCTCAAGTTCTTGTAAGTTTGTGAAAACTGTTAGTAAGAATATAGTACAAAAAGTCCTTTACCTACAAAATCAACACAAGAATATATTTTAAACTTTGTGTAGATATTTTATAAGTAGATAATATAGTGTTATAATTTTTGGTATAAGGGAATCACTCCTTTATATGTAAGTATACATTATTTTTTTGTAGACAGGTTAGCTTAAAAAGGCCTAAAATAGAATTATTTTGGAAGAAATGGTAAAGGTATAAGGTCACTAGCCTAATAATTTATTGAACCCCTATTCATATTGTGAGGAAACACTTGTATGACTATAATAGGCCAAGAAATAGGTGATAAAAGTGAAGTTAATACTCCAAGTTTAATATAGTTTTTTAGTAAGGTCTATAAAATAGTGTATACTATATCAAGTGTTTGAACTTATTTATTAAATATTCATTCAATCCTTTTTGAGTATAGAATATATAATTAGAAGACTATAAATCTCTAATTCTTATTAAATAGAATTTGATCAAATTTTTTAGATAGGGTATTGATCTCTTATGTAAAAAAGTTCATAATGTACATGATATAAGTTAGAGGAAAAACAAGGTGTGTAAAATAGGTGATGGGTTAAATTATAATCAGATTAAGCTAATGGTTGTGTAAGGTCAAGGATCAATTTTACCCATTAAAAATTTAATATTCCTCAACATTCATATGGGATGGAGTATCGATATTCACTATTTTTGACCTTACATGTGCACTAAGGTAATCCATATTGTACACAAAGGATTACAAACATATCAATAATTCCAACCACAAAATGAATGTTAATGCTCCCAATTTTGACATGCAAGGCACCATGTTGAACATAAGAACATAGAATACAATAGGATCCACCAAGTTAAACATAGAAAGATGAAATACAATATAGGCTACCATGTCCAACGTAAAATATAGTGAACATAAAGTAAGCATATAATACATACCACCATGTCCAATAAAGACATAACATATGTAGTGGGTGGAAAAAAAGATGAAAGTTATATTATTGACCTTTATTTACCTAGAATACATGTGTATACACCTATATTTTAGTAATATGTTCATATTAAACAATCTTACAAAGTAATGGTGAATGTTTCAACTGGTTTGTAACTATTATGAGAACCATACAGAGAATAATGGTCACAGTAGCTAATGCACGTAACTAGTTGGTATTGTTTTTATCTTTAATTTTTGGGTTACTACCAATCACCCTATGAACTTGAGTAAAAAAAATCTTGTGTAATGATTTTATAATATTAAACTGATGGGAATATATGGAAATCATTCCTTCATATTTAGTCCATATGGCCTCAATAGTTTCAACCCTTAAGTCAGAGTGATTTTGTATAGGAATTGGCAGCCTCTAAATTCAAACATTTATATTAAAGTTCCATCTACTTGTCATTCAATATGGAAACAATGGTTTGAAACTCTAAAACCACTATGTTATTCTCAACAACCATGGTTTTTAAATTTTGAACCCTTGTCCTTCCACTTTGAATAAGTTTGGTCAACAACCAGTTTTCAATGATCATAGAATTGTTTTCTAAAAATGCTAGTGATGGTTTCAACCAATTTGATCTTCAAGAGACAAGGCACCCTCACATCTCAACCTTGTAAGAACTTCATCAAAGTCATCTAGTATATTGGGGCATGTATTTTGATCTTCACTACATAAAATCTCTGTAAATATATACATTTTAGTCAAAATGGAGTTTTGGTCAAAATACATAGCCAAGACACTAGTAAAAGTATATATAGATAAACAAAAAATCATGCAATATACTTGTTAGTTCATGAAAATTCTTAAAACATTTAATTTTTCATAATTAATCATAATGTTAGGGACTACTCTTAGTTAAATAGATCAGGTTTCTAACTTGCAAGCAACATATTCATATTGAAAATATTTGTTATAACACAACATCCTCTATTTTTTGTTTCTTAAAAGTTATAGACATTTGATCGAGTGGGTTTTTCTTATGTCTCATATGCCATTCAAAAGTAATTTCATGAGGGTGTCATTTATTCTTTTCTTAAAACTTTCCAAATCTAATATAATATACATGAATGGCCCTTTTTATCCTCTATCAACCATGGAAAAATAATTCATAACCCCATTAACCCCATTTAAAACCATAGCAACCAAGTTAATTTAAACATGTTAATGCAATAGAGAGTAAAATTTTTGTGATAAGGTTTAGGAAAATAATATTTGTAATAATAAATCCTAGCCCAAGTGATCATAGTATTTATTTATATGTAATTTTATATTTGTTATTTGGTCCTTATTTGATAGGTATTGTTGTATTCAACACACCCCCCTTAGTATTTTTTCTTTGAAAAAGTGTGGACCCCCTTTATTTTTACAAGACTTATATATATTATTTGAGCATGTATGAGTCTTATTATCTAAAGGAGCTTGATATTTTAAACTTTAAGTCACATTTTGATTGTCATACACCTAATTTTCATCTAAAATGACTTATTGAAATTAATATATTAATGGAAATTTGGGAAGAATTTCTATGTATGATAGGTATTCAGATTGAATTATTTGGATTCTTTTCATTCAAAAGAATTTTTTTTGGATACTTTTTGTGTTAAAAAACTATTGGTACACAAATTTTATTTTGAGGACTTTTCTTTGAATCATTTATTCCAGTCAATAATTTTCTCTTTGGTAACTTTCCTTCATAAAATTTGGTCTTCATAAGGTTCTAGTTATTTGGATATATGGTCTTCAGAAATTTTGGTCTTTGAAAACTTTTACCTCAAGAACTTTCTTTTTGGGACTTTTCTTTCGATAAATTTATTTCCATCGACAACTTTCTTTCAAACAAATACATTCAAAAGGTTTACATTCAAGAAATTTGGTATTCAAAATATTTACTTTATAAACTTTATCTTTAGTATATTTCATTCAAAATGTTTATTTTTGGTAACTTTCTATGTGAAAACTTCCTCCCTAATGATAATCTCTTCAAAGAGCACTATTCTTTGATAACTATTCATTTGACTGCTTTTAGAAAAATTCTTTTGAAATGAATTTATTTAAAGAGAATTTTGCTTTTTGAAGTCTATTATGCCCAATGGTAAAGTTTGAATCCCTTAAAAAAACCATATAATGAAAAATGTCAAAAGGAAAAGGAAACACCGTAGCACCATGAATGAGTAAACAACCTACGTGGCATGTACACTAGTATTAGGTGGTCAAGTTCTAATTGAATGAAGGTGAGGAGCTCTTAGACATCAATTATTAATGGCACATAAACTATAATTAATGCAAAAATATTTGACATCAATCCCCCAATCAATTTCATCTCATTTAATTTTCAAGATCTCGAACAAAATTAGCCTTCTGTAATATCAAAATCTGTAGTTATGACCAGAATAACTTAGAACTCACATAATTCAATTTTTACACTACCATTTTCAAAAGCTTAAATTGTATCAACATCCATTAAATATCAATGTCATCTTCATCTAGGTCATACAAGTAACCCTCAACATCCTCTAGGTTTTCCATTAAGGACTCTACTGAATAATTAGACACAACTATATTCAACAACCTCTATGCCAATTACTCAACTTTATGGGAGGTTTTAGATAAAATTGATTCATTTGTGTTGGAAGAGGACATCTCGACTAAGGATAATAACTTAAATGATACCTACTCCCATTCAATTGATAGGCCCTTTACCACATAGTTCTTAAATTAGAAGTCATGCCATGTATAGACTTGTTTCAAAGCCTATTATTTGAAGGCATAATTACAGATGGTGGTTAACTACATAATATCAACAATAACATAATTCTATAATACATACCAGAGAAACATTCATGAGGTATTTAAGTCTCCCTATCCTAGATGTTACATTTGACTTACATACCATAGCCACTTGAAAGAAAATTAATAATATGGAGTGACCAATGTGGAAGTGGCTTCTCCTAGGTGAGACATTCACTATCAAAGAGAATATTAATAATCCCATCACTATCACCTAGTTTCGTATGGGTATTCACATAGTCATGACATTATTTAATTAACTCTTTAACCACCCAAGCATCTACTTACTGTATCTATAATGGGTAACCCTATTGGAACTTCTCATTACTTAAAAACACACCTATGCATTGGGGTAAGTGATTAGTGCCCACCTACATGAATAAATTCTACACAAGGATAAAAGTCCCCAAGGGGGAAATTTTTATATGATGTCATACCTACTTAATGCAAGCATGGGAACCATATACAAGCATAATGGGATTCTATGGAGTCCAAACCCTAATGTTATCAAGAACATAATATGTGAATTTTAATCTTTCATCCACATATATGCATATGTTAATAACATTGCCAAAATAGTATAAGATCTCTACCCTCAAGTTTGGATAGATATTCATGGCTAACCTCTGGCTAGGATTTCACCTAGCATTGCCAAAACACTCATCAATGTGGGAGACTACTCACTTTACCCTGATTATACCATCATCATGGTTGTTAATCATAAGGTACACCCCCTTCAGCTTCCCAAGTTCCTTCTTGAAAAATTGGTCTACCAAGAAATTTCTTTCTAGATATGAAATGGAATAGATGAGAATCTAAAAAATAATAAGAAAGGTACTTTTCACAGCTCTCATATCACTATTAGGAAGATGTAGTTTAATTTTAGGAAGTAATTCAAGGAAGATGGGAATGTGAGGAGATCATATGAATTGGTCACTTTAACCCATAAGGATTGGTACCCCCCATGGGAGAGTCTAAAAAAATATCCATAGCCTAGGCATCCCATATAAACATGAGCCATTTGACCATGAATTCTTATTTATTATCACCAAGGATGATGAGGAAGTAATATAAAGAGAAGTGAAAGTGGGATTGAGCAAAGACTTATTGAGGGTGATACAATTTGACCCCTCCCTTACACTAAACTAAGCTTAACTTAGGATCCCACCCCCAGGGTAATGGATATCCTCTAGCTTTTAGAGTGATAGGCCATACCAATAGCTAGTAGACTAGGAAAAAGATCCCCAAATCCATTAATAACTCAAGTACAACAATCAGATCAAGAGTAACTAGTAGGGGAAGCATCAGTTGTTAAATAATTTTAACAACATCAAGAGATATAATAAATACCCACTTTTACATAGAAAGAGGAGGAATAAACTCCTCTAATTAAAGCATCTGGTGTTGAACTAAGGATAGTTAAGTAGGAATTATTAGAGGAATTAACACATTAAAAGGATAACATAAGTAAGGAAGAGGTGGAGATCATTTACTTGGATTCTTATGATGAGGAATATATGGATCCTATTATGGTGGCTTAAACATCCCTAACATATATCATGACTTTCCCTCATCTTACCTAACTTGTGACTGAGCCATAAGATAGGAAAATGATAATGTGCTATCAAAGGAAACCAAGGGGGAGAGACCTAAAACCCCATCTAAAAAATCACTCAAATAGGCACAAATTTCACTATAAGGTGAGCTAATTCAAGAGGTGGATGAGGAAAAACTATAACAATCCAAGGTATTGAGATTATAAGCACTAAAATCAAAGGCACCCCTCACTAGTGATCAATCTGGTAAGGGTAATCTTTTCACTACCCCCTTAGGTTATTTTCCTCTAATGTCATTACCAATTGATTCTACTATGCCTTTTATAGTTGTTTCCACTTTTATTCTTGTTAAATAACTCTCTTTTGGTCTTATTTGCATGCACCCAACCTCTACTCTTCCAATTAACACTTCTACTTATTCAACCATTACCTGTATAGTCTTCACCACTCCAGTATCCATCCCTTCAACCATAATTCTTTCTATCCCATACACCTCTTCTCCCACTCATGTAGTCTTTACTTATGTTATCACATCCCTCAACCAACCCATCACTAAATTAGTAGCCTCCTCTACCCAATCGGGTTTACCACTACCTTATTCAAGACCATTACAGACCACAATAGTAGTAACAACTAAGAGAGCACCAAAAAACAAACTATTCTATGTTGTGCACCCCATTCCACAATTTAAGAACATATATTGGTCAAAATAAATTTGTCCCTCAATGCCCAAACCTTCTTCTAAACTTGAACCTAAACCTAAGGAGCATACACAAATAGAACCTCAACCATCAGATCCTTTAAAGGTCATTATTCTAGACTTAGCCAAGGAGTTAGGAGTTTTGGATTTTAAGAGGCCCAATATGAATATTACTAAGCTTCCCACTACAATATCATTTTTTGACAAAGACACATCATTGGTTCAGAGGGTTATAAAAATAAATATTTAGGATAACACTGGGAGAGGGTTATTTTTGAAGGAAAGAGAAGAAATTTATTCCCTTTCAAAAAGGTAGGATAGGAAGAAGGGTTAGGCCCCATACATTGAAAAACTCAAGTCCTATATAGAGACCCATACCAAGTCAATATTTTCTATACATGAGGGAATGGAGCTAGCAAGATAAGAACTAAAACAAGAGTTAGAAACTATTAAAGAGTAGTAATAGGTGAAACAAGATCCCCCTAATATAGTTTAGGATGTACAAAATACATCACTTATGTTGTATGAAATTTTGGATACAATTCATTATTTGAGAGTCTAATTGGATTTACATTAAATTAAATAATAAAATTGTTTAAGCTTCTTAGAGAAGATGAAAATAAATTAAATTTCTTGGTGTTATACACCCCTAATAAATCATTCAACCAACTAGATCTAATGACCCCTCTAGAATAAGTTAATGTATTACATTTAGTTATCATCAGGACACAAGAGGCCTATGATTAGATTTCATCTTTTGAATATTTGGTAAATAAGCTTGTATAATATAAAAATTAAATAACACAAATTTTGGGGAAGCTTGAATTAATAGGAGTCAAGCATAACATAGGGAAGTTGGTAGCTCAGACCATTTTTTATTAAATGATTTAACAAGTTTTAGACAGTTTCAAATAGAGTTTAAAAAGATTAATCTTGCAGGACATTGAATCAAAATTCATCACAACAAGGAGGAAGGCAATAGAGGTAGAGGTCTTCTGGGTTGGATTTTGAGCCACCAAGATAGAGCATACAAGGCTAATGGAATGAATAGGCAGGGTAGATAGACCTCATCTTCTTGATATGAAATTTATTCACTTTCAACATGCTAAGGCATAAAAGTATTATCAATATTTAGACACAAATAAGAAATAAATGTCAACACCACCTGACAATTTTACTCCTCAAACCCTACCTATAGTTCCAATAAAAACACTGCCATCAACTTTAACCCCTTATAGTTCAATAAATACATCAACACCACCTCATAGTTTACCTCCAACTATATCACTAGTCCAATCAATAAGTGTATCACCAAGTACAACTCTAATCACCATGTTTGTTATAATAAGCACTATGGTAGTTCCAAAAATGGTTTTGGAAAGTGTTAAGTAGGAGTTTATTTAGCCTAAAATCAAAGGCTATATTTTGTAAATTTTTTCATGTAATGATTACAAATGAGTAGTTAAGTTTTATTTACATCCATGTTGTAATTAAGTAAATTATTTTTTCATAGCATGCGCATGTTGCATGTCTAAGGTATTCATAAGTTATAGCATCCAATTAAGACTTATGATCTAGTCATTCAATATATAGTCAAAAAAAATTGTACTTGGAAGATGAGGTGACCCCATCCCCAAGTTATTTATATACATTTAAAGCCTTTTTTTCAAGGGGTCAAAGTTTTGGATCAATATACAAGAAGAGATCAAGAGATTGATTGTCATGCAAATGTGTTTGTTCTTTAGTCTTCCTTCTCTATGTTAATGATATTGAAAATTTATTTATTTGTATTAATTCAATAACTATGAAGTGTGCTAATGTTATTGATGGATTTGATTGTTTAAATTAATGAGTATTAATCCTAGATTTTTAATAGCAATTGAGGATTGATAGGATTCAATGCTTTAAATGGTTAGTAAAGGTTGAATTGATAATCAAAGGTTTGTAGAGGTATTTATTTTGATATCATATTCTAGGCATGATTCATAATTACTGTAGACAACTTTCTAGTTTGAATTATAATCTCTTAGACAAGGGTGCGAAACAACATCCCTAAGAAGAGCAACCTTTATTTGATATCATTGATCATCCTCTATGTTTTTTATTCTAGACTTCTAGTCATTCTTATTCATTAGTGTGCAATAGCTACAAATGATAAACATTAGTCTTGGAGATACTTGTCCACCCAAAAAAATAGTCTTAGAAGTCATGGTTTGAGATCATAGAGCATTTCTTTTCTACCTTACCCTTCTTTCCCTTTTTGATTATCTTTGAGATCTACCCAACATAGAATAAAAATCCACCCATCTAACTTTCCTAGTGATTAATTTCTGTTAGATTCCATGTATCCATCCATAAAACCTAGTTAAATAGTCTACAGGCTAAACCTATTATTCCATCACCTAGCTATTTAACTACATCCCTACAAATTGTACCCTAGAGTAGAATATTATTCCATATATATCCCATAATTTTAGAGGATACATCATTTAAATGTTCTTAAGTGTGCATAAAACCCACATCAATAGAAAAAATTGGTGTTGGGAGGGCCTACTTGTGTGTTTTCCAATTAATAGAGGTTGTCACTATGTAGAGTTTCACTAGAGACACCTGGGAGATTAATAAGGTATAGAGCCTAAGCTAACATTTTAGTTTCACCATTGTTAAATCTTAGGAGGCCTAAACTCATACATGTCATCACTAAGATACACTGAGCCAAGACACCTTCCTCTAGAAGAAATGTTCAAATTACCAATCCTCATATGGTTCAACATTAGTTACTCAGATCCTTTATTTCTATCCCTAGAGACCAACATGATCTACCAAAGAATATATAAAAGTATTTGCCTACCTTTTCCCCCTCAAAAAAGAGGATGGTATAAGAACACATCAAATATTTCAAGGCTACCTTGAGGTTAATGAATTTCATCCATGAGGATGTTGTACTAGGCTTTTTCCATTTACTCTACAAGATTCTTATTATGATTAGTACCTCAATTTGTAAGTAAATTATATCACCTCATGGAATGAGTGTCAAAATATGTTCCTTACATAATTTAGACAAGTGACTAATCCAAATACGGTATACCAACTCTTCAATATCATAAAGAGGGAACCTAGCAAGTCAATTCTATCCTTCAATTCAAGATTATAGAAGATGTACACTTGATTGAACACTACGTATAATCCATATGTGAATTTTACACTTGAGATATATAAGAACACCCTAGATCCCATTGTTATAGTGTTATTGCAAATAGTTTCCACCACCAATACTTTATCTTTGGCATTCTATGAATCTATTAATATCCATAAGAATCTCAATCCATAACTTATCCCTCACAATTAAGGGGGACAAATATTCAATAATGGACTCCTGTCTTTGAATACAATTCTAAATGCTAATAAAAATGCCCCTACATTTAACTAGAATTAATTTTACACTCTACCTCCTATGATGTAGCAAACAAAAAATCATAATTATGATTTCTTGAACAATCAAATACAAAATAATGGCCACCAATAGAATCAACATTAGGCTCACACCAACATAATAGTTTCTTAGGTTTTTAACTCTAATAAAGTTGAATTGGATTAAAATGAATGGTCTAAAAGCTAAAATGATTTTTTGAATATGTATAAAAGTATGAGTAATACCAATAATCAAAATTATGGCTTTATAAAATACAACAGGCCTTTCAATAGGCCCACCAACAATGCAAAATAACAATAGTCTAATAAATTTCTAGAAATTAATATCATGGAGACAACTTTTCCTAATTGGTGAAAGGTTCATAACACATTATAACATGGAAAATTGAACTGTATAGAGTTGTGTGTAGCCTTTGAAATATTTTTGAGAAAAATGATTAGACAAGATCAAATGATGAATCTTCTAGATCTCCTTCATGAATATGGCCTTTCAAATTTAACTATGGTCTTTAAAACCTATGAGTCTTCCTTCCCCAATGAAGATGACAATATTTTAGAGGATAAATCTGATGAAGTGTAATCATTCTAGTAGTTCAATAGGAATAATTATAACCTAAGGAATATGCATACTCTCACCACTTATACTCCTCCCAATAATATATTTATTCCTATAAATCTTAAAGTTGATAATAATCCTCCTCCCCCAAAAGGGAATGATCAGCCTCAACATAGAGAGGAATAGAATAAAAGAGGATACAATATTATTGAGGATATGAAGAAAATTAAGGCCAATATCACTCTTTGTAAACTAGAACAAATCATAGAATAGAAGGATCTCTTATGGAATTCCATCAAAATTAAGTCTGATATAGAAAATTCTAAGACAACCAACACAAACATTATATACAAAAGCAATCATGAGGTTCCCCCTTTCTTTCTAACCATTTGGCCATTTGGAAAGAATATACCCAATTATTTGGTATATTTTAGAGATTTAACAATAGTAATTCCATTTGTTAGAAGCTTGGTTTGACCCTGAATCCATCCAAAAGGATTATGTCATAGCTAGATAAAATAATAGTAATTATTTTGGGAGGATTTAATGGTATAAGAATTTAGGTTGTCTTAGAACCTAGATTACATATAATTATCAACATCTTGGTAGTGGATATTCCTAAAGGATATAGATTATTATTGATCAAATATTGTTCAAACATGTTAAATGGATATCTTTCCATGGACTTTTTTCATATTTGGCTACCCTAAAGAGGCATTACTAACTAGATCATGATCGATTGAGAGCCAAGGATGAAGCATACTATTATAGAATACAACACTGCCAATGAAGAAGTAAGTTATAAGTCTCATAGTCTTGGAATTTATACATTTACTATGGGACATGAAGTGTGGGAAGAAATTTGGGGTCCTTCCCAATTATAGACCCTCCATTTTGACAAAGTGATATCCAAGCAGGGATTAGGTGTTGGCATTGAGCTAGTTGATCCACAAGGAAATAAATTCTTATCATCATACATGCTCTAATTCCATTGCATCAATAATAGATCAAAATATGAGGCCTTGATTTTGAGATTATAGTTTGCCCTTAAGAACAATGTCAAAGGACTGATGGTATTAACCGAGTCAAAAATAAATATAAATGAAATTGTCATATTTAAATAAATATAGGTATAGATCTTGGGATTTGATTGAATCATTTGAAGCTTTCAACATAGTAGTTATCCTAAGAGAATAAAACTAAGCTATCGATTCATTAGATACTTTAATAACAAATTTGGTGTGCTTATAGGAGTCAAAAGTGTAGAATTTCTCCATTAAATTAGTACCTTGACTTTAAGTACCAAATAATGTTGAAAATTTTCAAGTGTTTAATGATGACTAGTAGATCATTCATTTTTTTCCAAATTTAGGATAGTTTAAATCTTAGATAATTAATGATGAGGAAAAAATCCATAGGTGCCATGAATAATTGGATGAACATGGTGTTATCCAACTAAAAGAAAAAAATTCCCATTAGGGATGGTTACCTTGGGAAGGACCTTTGATACAGATCCTCAAGCATAATTATAGAGGCAACTCAAGGTTAATGAATCCAAATTTAGCTCAAAAAATGTAGGTGATGAAGAGAACACACACCTTATTAATATTGGCTTAAGCTACACACTAGATGAAAGGAACAAGGTTAAGGAACTGATTATCAGGTATAAAGGTGTGATTTCATGGACCTGTGATGACTTAAGGATATTCAATCCTAAAGTCCTCACCCATATGATTCCACTCAACCCTGATCATAAACATGTTAGGCAAAGGCAAAGGCTAGTTAATCCTATATTAAAACTATTGATCCAAAAGGAATTAGAGAAGTTGTTAAGTGCTAACATATTTTTCCCTATTAGGCATTCAACTTGGGTGTCCAATTTAGTTCTGATCAGGAAAAAGAATGGAAAAATTAGACTATGTTAACTTCAAGAATTTGAATAAAGCCTCTAAGATGGATAATTATCCTTTGTTCTCCTTAAATGAGGTAATACAATCTATGAGTGGGTCTAAAATGATGTCTTTCTTAGATAGATTTTTAAGTTATAATCAAGTACTAGTCAAATTAGAGGATAGAATGAAAATCACATTTTTTACAAAATAGGGAACATATAAATATAAGTGAGTGCCATTTGGGATGATTAACATTGAAGCTACTTTTCAAAGAGTAATGGATTATGCATTTTATGGACCAATAGGCAAGTGAATAATCATATACATGGATGATCTCACTATTTTCTCTAAAAATAGATCTGATCATATCGATCACCTTTAGTCTATTTTTGAAAGGTGCAATAAGTTTGGTGTATCACTTAACCTAAAGAAGAGTATATTTGGAGTTACCAAAGGCAAACTATGAGACCACATTATTACTAAATATGAGATCACCATTGACTTAGTTAAGATTCATGCGATTTTAAAAATAATGTTCCCAAATAGCAAAAGGGAACCCAAGTTCATCTTTGGGAAGATAAATTTAGTAAGGAAAGTTATATCAAGATATGTAGAGATTGTTAGGCCCCTAAACATAATGCTCAAGCAGATTACCAAAGTGGAATGGACACTTCAAGATAATAAGTCTTTCCAAGACATAAATAGGCCTATTTCATAAGCCACAGTGATGGTAATCCCATATTTATCTAAATATTTTTTCTTGTACTCATTCACCTCATAGCATACTATTGTTACCATAATTACACAAAAAAGGGAATAAATAGATCATCCTATCATGTCCATGAGCACTAACTTGAAATATACAGAGATCAAATACTCCCTGATTGACAAGAAAATATTCATTCTCATCAAAGTGGTTAAGAATTTTAAGCACTACATCTTCCATAACAAGACCATCTCCATAGTATCATATTATACTATCAAGCTTATGCTGGGAAAAAATGAATTGGGGGAGTATAAAGGTAAATGGATGGAGAAGTTTCAAGAGTTTGATATTGAAATTAAACCTTCCAAGATTGTTAGAAGACTAATAACTATTCAATTGATGATTGAACTAGACCTGCACATCACCATCAAATAGGTTTACCAAACATAGGTTTCCCAAGAGGATTGGTATTCAGGTATTATTCAATTCTTACTCACTAGAACATGCCCCTAAGAACTCAAGAGAGAGAAAAAGAGAGCCTTAAGACTGTTTCTCATTATATGATTATAAAATGAATCTTATATAGTAAGAACTATGAAGGAATCTATTTAAGATGTGTGTCATGTGAAAAAGATCAAGAGATCTTAGAAAATATGCATCAAAATATTGGTATCATCTATCCATCTAGAAATACTATAGCCCATAAAATACTAAGAATGGGTTATTATTGGTTGATGGTCTTTAAATATGTTCATTTCCATGTGAGGATTGTCATGAATGATAAATCTTGGTAAAAAGAGAGGTACATGAAGTAATGTCACTACATCCTATGATTGAAGGTAGGCCATTTACCAAATGGGGCTTGGATTTCATTGGTGTTATAAACCCAAATTCCTTAATTGGGCACAAATTTGTTCTCACTGCTATAAATTATTACACCATATGGACTGAGGAAACAATCACCAAGAAATAAAGAGCCCAAGATGTGATTAGTTTTATTGAAGAACATATCAAAACTAGGTTTGGCATGCTTATCTCTTTGGTTTATGATAGTGGTCCAACATTTAAATCAATTGATTTCATTAAATGGACCCGTGATAATTAGATTATAATCAAATCATCCTCCAATCACTACCCACAAAGGAATGGATTGGTTGAGTCAACTAATAAAAACATCATAAACACTATTTATAAGTCAGTCGTAGATAAACTTAGGAAGTAGCATATCTTACTAAAATATACACTTTTTATATATTAGACTAGGTATAAATAGGCCCTTAAATTTTCACCATATCTACTAGTTTATGAGAAACAACTACTACTGCCAATCATTTTGAAGTTGCCAAAATATCTATTTGTGCAAGAATACATAGAACCCAACAAAATAAATAGAGTCTAGATTGTTGGATATCATCAAAATGGAATACTCTAAGATTGAACCATTGAAAAAATTCATCAAACATCAGGATGTGGTTAAGAGATGGTGCGATAAGAGATAAAAATTTAAAGCATTCAAGATTTTTGACTTGGTGTTGTTATGGGGCAAGACCCATGAGAGAAAGTGAATGCACAATAAGTTTACCCCATTGTGGATATGACTATATTAGATCTCTAATATCTTCAGTAATAATGCATTTAGTTTGAAACATATTCAAGTTAACAATTGGACATATCCAATTAATAGACAATTTTGTAAGCATTACTTCATGGATGTTCCATTTGGAGAGGTCTCTGAGTAATGATAGATGTTCTAGTAGAGGTAGGTGTAGGTTAGATTCTCTTTATTAGTTAACTTCATGATTTTATTCATTTAATTTTATTAGATTGGTTTGTGTTTTATTGATTAGCCATTTTTCCTTTCAATATTTTTCTTTGCTTTGTCAAGTCTATTTGCATTAGGTAGTTTTTCTACTTTCTAGGGTAGTTTTATTTTAATTTCATGTAAATTTAAATTGATAAATCTTGGTATAATCAAATGATAGTTTGGGGTGTTTTGAATCCAACCCAAATCAATGGGTGTTGCATATTATAGTTTAAAAAATTTAATCTAGGAAAGCAATGAGAGAGTTATCCATGATTATGCCCCAAAGTTAATGATTCCATTAGGTACATGAAATTTGATCCCATAATTTTATGCAAATTTAGAAATATATCCTTATCCCCTTGGGTAAAATACACATAAAAAGCTAATACTTTTTTAAGGCAATAACCGTTGACATGGGTAAAAGTTGATAGGGACATTTTGAATAACCAAAAATTTACTAAGACTAACTCACGGTGGTCACCTTCTTCCCTTTTTCATTCAGAAACCAAAAATAAAAAATAAAAAATAAAAAATAAAAAATAAAAAATAAAAAATAAAAATGTAAATAGGTAAAATTTAAAAATCATAATCCAAAAGTCCAAAATAAAATAAAAGAAGATTAGAAGACTACATGATGAAATAAGATCAATGTATCATGCATCAGGGAAAATATGAAAAAAGAGAGGAGGTGATTGAAGGTATCTTTGTTAGATCTATGGACCCCTAGCTAGTAGCAAAGTAATGCCTAAGCTCCCTATTGTCTATGCACCTAACATCTAATTAGGATGAAACCTAAAACTCACCCCATGTCTTTGCCTAAAACCCTTAGATAAGAGATAAAGAACATCACTTTCCCACAAACATGTCCAAGGTATAAGTGATGCTAATATGTTGCATGGAATTATTAAGAGTTTCATTTTATTTCTTACTTAATCATTTCTCTTACTAAGGTTTGTAGTTGATATTGGGATTGCAAAACCATGGATTTTGGCTTCTTGAAAACTTGGGAGTATTCACCCCTATGAGTCGTCATTTGTTGTATTCAACACACCCCACCTTGGTATTTTTTATTGTGAAAAATGGGGACCCAATTTATTTTTAGAGGACATATATATTATTTGAGTGTGTATGAGTCTTATTATTTGAAGAAACTTTATATTTTGGACTTTAAGTCACATTTTTATTGTCATGCACCTAATTTTCATTTTAAAGGACTTATTAAAACTAATTTATTAATGTAAATTTGGGAATAATTGATATTTATGATAGGTATTCAAGTTGTCTTATTTAGATTCTTTTAATTTAGAAGACTTTTGTTCAAATACTTTTTATCTTTAAAAACTATTGGTTAACAAACTTTATTTTGGGGACTTTTATTTAGATCATTTATTTTGGTAAGTGATTTTATCTTCATTAAATTTCATTTGAAAACTTTGGTCTTCATAAGGTTTTGGTTATTCAGATATGGTCTTCAAAAATTTTGGTCTTCAAAAACTTTTCCCTCGAGGAGTTTTCTTGTAGTAACTTTATTTTAATCAACAACTTTTTTTCAAACAAATTCATTCAACATGTTTACATTTGGTAACTTTGGTATTCAAAAGATTTACTTCAAAAACTTTCTCCTAAAAAGGTTTCATTCAAAATATTTATCTTTGGGAACTTTCTATGAGAAAAATTCCTCTCAAATGATAATCTCTATGAAGAGTACTTAGTCTTGAGAACTATTCCTTTGGTGACTTTTAGACAAATTCTTTCAGAACGTATTTCTCTAAAGAGCATTTTAATTTTTGGGGTATACTAGGCCTAAAGGAAAAGTTCAAATCCCTTGACTAAACAATATAATGACAAATTTTATAAGGAAAAGGCAACACCATAGCACCCCAAATTATCAAACATCCTACATGGCATGTACATTAGGACTGGGTGGTCAAGTTTGAATTGAAATAAGGTGATGAGATTGTAGACACTAGAATGGCACATAAAATAGAATGAATACAAAAATCTATAACATTGATCCCCTAACCAATTTCATCTTATTCAATTTTCAAGAGCTCAAGAAAACTTAGACATATGTAATTTCAAAATCCCTAACTATGACTAGAATGACTTGTAATTCACCTAATTTAATTTTTATATGGCCATTATCAAAATCTTGAATTATACCAGCATCCACCAAACATCCATGGCATATTTTTTTAGGTCATACAAGGGACCCTTAAAAGCTCTAGTTTTACCATCAAGATCTCTATTAAATACTTATACATGACTTTTGATAAAACTATGTTCAATGGCCTCTATGCCAATTACTCAGCTCTATGGGAATTCATACAAAATGTTGATTCATTTGTGTTGGAAGAGGACATATTGTCTGAGGAAAAATAAATTAAATATAAATGATCCCATTCAAGTGATACTCCTTTCATTATGCAATCACCAAACCATAAGTCATGTTGTCTATAGACTTGTTATGAGGCCCATTCTTTGAAGGCATAATTATAAATAGTGGTTATCTGCACTATGTTAACAATAACATAATTTTGGCATACATATATATAAGAATTCATGAGATATTTAAATCTCCCTATCCTAGATGTTATATTTAACTTATATACCATAGTCACTTGGAATAAAAAAAATAATGTGGAGTGACTAATGGGTAAGTGGTTTCTCCTAAGAGAGATGTTTACTATTAAAGAGCATATTAATGATCCTGACCCTATCACCTAATTCAAGATGGGGATTCACATAGGCATGGAATTTTTTAACTATCTTTTCGACCACCTAATCATCTACTTCTTGCATCTAGAATGGGTACTCTTATTAAAACTGCTCATTGCTTTAGAGCACACCTATGCATTAGGAGAGGTCATTATTACCTACCTATAAGAACAAATTATGCACAAGGACAAAAGGTCCCAAGGAATTTTTTTTATATGATGTCATACCTACTAGATGAAGTTATGGGAACTATGTATAAGCATAATGGAGTTATATGGAGTCCCAACCCTAATTTTATATAGAACAAAATATATGACTTTAATTATTTCATCCACATATATGCATATGTTAGGAACATTTATATAATATCAAAGGACCTCTAACCTCAGGTTTGGATGGCCAATCATGGCTAGCCTCTATCTAGGATTTCACCCAATATTTAAAAAACACTAACCAATGTGGGAGACTATTGGCTCTACCTTGATTATACCATCATCATGGTTGTTGGTCATAATTTGGGCCCTCTTTAGCTTCCCAATATTGTTTTATTAAAGGTGGTTGAGCAATAAATTTATTTCTAGATATGGAATGGAATATATGAAGATCTAAAAAATAACAAGAAATTTGCTTTTCATAACTCCTGTATCACTATTGGGAGGATGTAATATAATTTTAAGATGTATATCATGGAAGTTGGGAATGTAAGGAGATCATAATATTTAGCCATTCTACCCCAAAGTATTGGGACCCCCATGGGAGAGTCTGACAAAAGATCTGTATCCTAGGCATCCCATATAAACATGAGTCATTTGACCATGACTTACTATTTATTAATGTCAATGATAATGAGGAAGTAAAAAAGTAGTGATAGTGGGCTTGATCAAAGACTTATTGACGGTGATACAAGATGACCCTTCCTTTACACTCAACCAAGGTAAATTTAGGATCCCATCGCTAAGGGGATGGATATCTTCTAACTTTTGGAGTGAAAATCCATACCAATAGCCAATAGACTAGGGACAAGATCCCCAACATCCATTAGTGTCTCAAAAAACAAAAAATAGAAAGAACATCTAGTAGGGGAAACGCTAGTTGTTAAATAACATGAACAATAGCAAAAGCTATAAGAGATACCTACTTCTACATAGGAAGAGGAGGAATAGGCTCCTCTAGTTATAGCATCTATTATTGAACTAAGGAGAGTTAAGCAAGAATTATTAGAGGAGTTAACACAAGGAAAAGACATCACAAGTAGGGAAAAGGAGGAAATAATTTTCTTAGAGTATGGTAGCTTTAACAACCCTAACATCCAACATAAATTTCCCTCCTCTTACCCAATATGTGACTAATCCAGAAGCTAGAAAATTGACACTATGCTATCAAAGGAAACCAAAAAGGGAGAGATCTTATACCCCATCCATGAAATCACTCATAGAGGAACAACCTTCACTAGAAATGAATCCAAGTCAATAAGTGGACGAGGAAGAACTACAATAATCCCATGTTTTGAGATTTCAAGCACTAAAAGCAAAGGCACCCCTCACTGGTGATCAATTTGGTAAGGGTGCTCTTTTCACTGCCCCTTAGGCCTTTTTCCTCTAATGTCATTACCGAGTGGCCAAATATCTAGCTCTTTTGTCCCCCTCTCTATAATTATGTCTATGGGGAGCCATATATATATATATATATATATATATATATATATATATATATATATATATATATATATATATCTATATATATATATATATATATGGTTCCATAAAAACTAATATATAGAGGTAACTCCCATATAGATTTTAGTTTAGTTAGAGGGTAGGCCCAAAAAAACCTTATCTTGGGCCCCTCCCCCCTGTATATAAACTAAACCATGCCAAGTCTAGTTTTTCACTTTCATTCCTATGCAATCATTCTTTTCTAGTCTCATTTTCATGAAACCAACCTCTACTCTTCTAATTAACACTTCTAATTATTCAACCATTACCTCTATAGTCTTTTTCACTCCAGTATCCATTCCTTTAATCTCCATAACTTCAACCATATTTATTTACATGTCATCCACCTCTGCTCCCACGCTTATAGTCTCTGATTCTATTACCATAGCCCTTAGCCAACCCATCACTCAAATATTTGGCTCCTCTACCCAATTGGGTTCACCAATACCTTCTTTAAGATTAGTCCTGATCATAATAGTAGTATTAACTAAGAGGGACCCAAAAAAGAAACCATTTTATGTTATGCACCCATGCTGAAATTCAAGAACATAGATTGCTCAAAAATAATTTGGCCTTCAATTGCCCAAACCCTCCTCTGGACCTAAACTTGAGATTGAGGAACATGATTAAATAAAAGTTCAACCATCCAATCCTTCAAATTTAATTCTTGCATAATGGGCCGAGGAGTTAAGATCTTTATATTATAACAAGCCCAATCTAAAAATTATTGAGCTTCCTACTGTAAGCTCACTTTTTTACAAAGTCACAAACTTGGTCTAGAGGGTTAGAAAAATAAATATTAAGGATAGCAATGGGAGAGGTTTGATTATAGAGGAAAGAGAAGAAATGTATTCCCTTTCAAAAAGGAAAGATAGGAAGAAGGGTTAGTCCCCATACACTAAGGACCTAAATTCCTATATGGAGACCCATATCGAGGCATTACTAGCTATCCATGAGGGAATAGAGCTAGGAAAATAAGATCTAAAAAAATAATTGGAAACTCTTGAAGAGTAGTAATGGGTGATATGAGTTCCACATAGTATAGAGAATGATATACAAAATGCATCACTTAGATTGTATTAAATTTTGGATATAATTCATTATTTGAGATTCACTTAGGTTGTAAATGTAAATTCAATAAGAAAATTATTTAAGCTTATTAGGGAAGAAAAAAATAAATTGAATTTCCTAGTGTTATACACCCCTAATAAAGAATTCAACCACCTAGATCTGATGACCCCTTTGGAAGAATCTAATGCATTGAATTTAGATGTCATTGGGACATAGGATGCCCAAGATTAGGTGTCATCTTTTGAATATTTGGTGAATAATCTTTCATAATAGGAAAAATAAATAACACAAATTTTGGAGGAGCTTAAATTAACAATAGTCAAGGATAACATGGGGAAGTTAGTAGCTTGGACCATTTTTTATTAGATGATTCAACAAGTTTTAGATAGTTTTAAATAGATTTTACAAGGACTGATCTTGGAGGACACTAAATAAAAATTAAGCACAACAAGGAGGAAGGCAACAAAGGTAAAGGTCTTCTAATTTAGATTTCAAGCCACCAAGATATAACATACAAGGCTAATGGAATGAATAGGAAAGGTAACATGACCTCATCTTCTTGATATGAAATAAATTCAAATTTAAAATGTTAAGGACTAATTATTTTCAAGATTTAGATTCAAAGAAGAAAGTAATGTCAATGCCACCTACTAGTTCTACTCCTCAAACCCCACTTATAGTGCTAATAACAACACTACCATCAGCTTTAACCCCTTCTAGTTCAACAACTACATCAAATCCACCTCATAGTTTAGATTATACTATAACTCTAGTATAATAAATGAGTGCATCACTAAGTTCAACTCCAGTCACCATGTCCATAATAATAAGCACAACAGAAGTTCTAACAATAGTTTTAAAAAGTGTTAAAAGCTGATTCAGCTTAATATTAAAGGATATCTTTTGTATAATTTTGCATGTAACAATTAAAAATGATCAGTTAAGTTTTAGTTATGTCTATGTTGTAAACAAATAAATTATTTTTTCTAGCATGCACACATTTCATGTCTGAGTTATCTATAAGTTATGACATGCAACTAAAACTTATGATTTAGCCATTTATGGTGTAGTCAATTTTTTCTATACTTGGAGGATGAGGTGACCCATTCCCAAAGTTATTTATATACATTTAGAATCATCTTTTCAAGGGGTCAAAGTTTTGGATAAATATAAAATAAGAGATTAATAGATTAATTATCATGAAATTGTGTTTTTTATTTCTTATTCCTTCTCTATGTTAAATAAATTGAAAGTTTCTTTGTCTATATTAATTCTATAATTTAGAAGTGTGTTAATTCTATAGATGAATCTGATTGTTTTAATTAATGAGTATTAATCTTATATGTGTAATAGTAATTAAATATTGACAGGTTTCATTAGTTTAAGAATTTAGTAAAGTTTGAATTGATAATCAAAGGTGTGTATAGGCATCTCTTTTGATAGTCTTTTAGGTGTGAGTCATTAATACCCTAGACAACTTTTTGGTCCAAACTATAATCTCTTAGAAAAGGTGTGAAAAAAACCCCTAAGAAGAGAAGCATTTATTTGATATCATTGAGAATACTATATATTTATTATATGAGACTAATAACTATGCTTGTTCATGAGTATGCAATAGCTATAAATGAAAAACACTGGTCTTAGAGATACATGTCCACCAAAGAAACAATTTTAGAAGTCACATTTTAGGAATGTAGAGCTTTATTTTCTTCCTTACCCTTCTTTCCTCTTTTGAGTTTCTTTGAGATCTACCCACCATAGAATAATCCTCCACCCATCCAACTTGCCTAATGATTATTTTCTATTATGTTCCACATATCCATCCATAAAACCTAGTTAAACAATTCACAAGCTCAACCTACTATTCCATCACCTAGTTGTTTAATCACATACTTATAACTTGTGCCTCAAAATGGAACCTTATTCCATAGATATCCCAAAACATTAGAGTCTAACTCATTTAAATTTTTTTAAGTGTGCTTAAAACACACATCAACAAGTATATCCATGTCAATTTTATCGTAAAACACACATCAACAAGTTTATCCGTGTCAATTTTATCGTGAAGCAAAGAAGGAGGATCAAACAAAGTAAAAGAAATTTTTTTATACCATTGTTTATTTTGGAAATTCTCATATACCTTTACTAGATAGCCTATTACTAGGAAGTTTTTAGTGGACAACCTATTTTACCAAGACCAAACAAAATAAATCAAACATATGTACTCCATTATTTCTAAACATATCTTAGTAGATGGATCCTTGATAACCCACACATAATGAAAATAGGTAAAGATGGTAAGAATTAGAACATATAATAATAACCAAGATAGAAATATAGGAAAGTTCACCTTTATCATGCATTATGATGAATCAAAGTGTTGCATTATTGTAAATTCATCTTCCTCTTCCTCAAACCATGGTCATTATTCATTTGATGGAGGGTTGTGTTAGCCAAAATTTAGCTACCATGAATTATTATCATCCAAAAATTTGATTTACTTGATCTTAACTTTGTTGATATCCATTATGAAGGTATTGTATTAGTAATTAATGATCTAAGATGATAGGTAGTATGTGTTTCTTGGAAGCTTACAAGGTCATTTAGGATGGTCTAATTTGTAGCTGAGTCAAGTCACTTAGTATTTTCATTAAATGGTCATTCTTTATGGTCTTCATTATGTGTTTATCATTGTTTAAGGTAATTTTGACAAAGTCAAGGTTAAGTTTGAAATTAAGTAAAGGAGGAATAATTTTCAAGGAGACAAGGTGGTGACCCTTCCAAGAATAAACATGATCTAAAGTTGGCCAAATTAACCAAAGAATAAATATAGTAAGTTGATCATATTATTTTTCAATAAATTTAGAGAGATTAAGGTAGTTTTGATAAGATTAAGGTATTTCACTTACTTTAGTCTTACTGTGGATTTAAATGCGAAGTTGATACTTGATAGTTAAAAGTAAATGTGAAGGTTATATCATGTAATATGGGTATTTTAAATTAAAATAACACTTATGTTATGACATCATACTTATACTTGTCCATACATACGCCTTAAATGTCTTATATAATTGATTTCTAATATTGGAGTCTCTTTGTAACTACCATTCATAATTTTCCAATGTAAAAATGAGGAGATGTTGAGAGAGATATAAGAAAATGAAGGTGTTAAATTTTTTTTCACTCTCTTCCACATATGCATAAGTTAGTTGAAGTTGGATAGTCACCTAGTTCACCATCTTCAATAGTTCCAAAGGTCAGAATAGGTAGAATATTAAAAAAACATGTCTTAGATGTCTTTTATAGAGAGTTTTTATTGGTGGGAAAGGTAAAAAATATTCCATGGGTCCACATGGTCTTATTAGACCCAAATCCATGTAAAACATGGAGATATAGAGTCAAACAAGGCAGAAAACTAATCCATTTCTCCATCAAGCTTCTTGGCAACCTCAAAAGGTCAATTAGTTTGTGAATGGTACTTTGAAGAGAGAGAAATTTTTAACCTAATATATTTTCCATAGGATTGTATCCTAATTCCCTTCTACTTTATGGAATTTTTGTTTGGTTAAGATCCTTAATTTTACGAATAATCATTAAGAAGTTAAGGTGAAGAAAAAGGACTCAAAACCCCATCAGGATCAAGCTTCACCAAATACAACGTTATGAGGCCAAATTAATGCATTAAAATTATTGTGAAGGGTATATATAACACTCCTTTACCCCTATTATATAATTTTATATCAAGGTTATTCATGTTCATGTTTGGTACAGTGTCAAATAGTCTTGTGTTTCTAGTTAAGCATGCCAATCAAGTTTGAAGGAACTGTGAAGTGTCTTATGTTAGAGTTAAAATCCCTAGGGGTGAATTAGTGATGAAATTAATTTTATTCCAATTTCAAAACTTCAAACTCTCAACCATTTAACATAATCATCTATAAAGCATATAAACTAGTTATTACAATGAACAAAGAAACTATATAAGATTAACACTCATGACACAAATTATATGGTAAACTATCATGGGGAGAAAAATCCACTCTCAAGTCTAAAAACAAGTGTACTAAGATCCTATAAAATATTTAAAAACAAGAGACTTTAGTGAAACACCCACTTCACCATTAGCACCAACCCTTATGCATGAATAAGCACCCACTTGTCCTAGATGTTGAGCACCCACATAACACCTTATGATATCAACACATCTATATCCATAATTTCCTTTAAATCTGATGGATAAATATTGAATATCAATTATCTTCAACCCTTAACACTCACTCAAACCTTCATATACATGTAATGCATACAAAATACCCTTTTGGATCACTTTATACTTCTTCGCTCATATTCAATATTCAACCCTATAAGAATCATTGTTATAACATCATAAATATGACCTATAGGTCATGCCAATATTCATAAACCTAATTTAGTCTTCAATATATCCACCAAGCACACTCACACTTCACTATACTTTGCATAACAACTCTAGAAACCTTCATCTTTGTTTATACTCTTTATAGAGCCTTCATGATCATCATCTTCTTGGTCAGCCATGAGACATGCCTTAACCCTTAAGGCTAACATTACACTTAGAATAGGATAAAAATAATCCATATATTTTTTCCATAGCTTTGATATATCACCCTTAATCATCAACACCTTTCAATTAGGCCTAAGAAACTCTTTTATGTCCATGAAGATCTATTCACCCTCTTAATGTTTCATTGAGCAAAATTATGAACACAAGACCCCTTTAAAGAATATAGGTCAATGCCACATAACCCCTAAGACATCCTTAAATTATTAAATTCATCCCTACACAAATATTAATATGCAAAACCTATCAAACATTTATATTTTATATGAAACCATCATGAATGAACCAAAAGTCAACTTGTAAGAAGATGTTCATATTGAAGATGGATTTGTCAAACCTCCAAAATCAATACATATGATCCTTATAAAGTATAAAACACTCTCAAATATATAATTCACCTTGAAACATCCAAAAACTATCAATAAAAACTCAAACATCCTTCTTGTGTCACTTGTAGAATAAAGTCCAACTCTCAGTCAACTTTTGACCACAATAAATGTAGGTGTATGACTAGTCAAACCTCCAAATAATTTTTCATAGATTTAAATTGAAATTATATACCAATTTTAATTTTATACCACCATATAATCCATCCTAAATTAAAATTTATAGGCAAAATAATGAGGACTATATTTCCTTTGTAAATTCACATATTTGAATTCCAACAGTCACTTTTTAATGCAAATTTGACTATGGAAACTAGTGAAATTTGCTTGGGAGACTGACTTTGCATTGAAATAACTTTTTGTATACCTAATTTAAAGACATAAAATACTAAAAAAATGATTTAGTCACAAATATTAACAAACCCATGTGACCATTTTCTTCTAACACCTCTACACATGCAAATGTTGACATCATCAATCTGGTTACTCAAGATGATTTGCCAAATTGACTAGGAGAACCTAGACTTTCACAAGACTACTCAAATGAATTATTTTCACTTACATAAGTAACCAAATAAATATTTACCCCTAATATTACCCTTAAAACATGGTCAACACATCACTAACATCCATCACCTTGCATAACCAAGCAAACATAACAAGCTCGATGCATGATCACTAAGGCACACTTTATCATTCAGAACCATGAATAATTTAAAACTCATGGACACACTTGGAAAATTTATGTAAATAATTTAAAATACTTTAAAAATATACCCATTTTTCATTGATGTCAATATTTCTAAATTTTTTCAAAGCTAACAATAAAAATATACACAAATTCTTTCTCCCTTTACAAACACTTTCTCCCCCTTTGACACAATGACAAAGTGGGACTACCTATAGATCCTAAGGACCTATAATTTTTTTTAAGTACAATCACCATTAAGGTATATCCTTTTAGATATTATATAAACTCCCCCTATCACTGTGAATACTAATCCTTAACTTGACCACCTCAAGCTTGCTCATTGACAATACTCTACTTTGACCATGTACAACTATATGAACAAGAAATGAAAAATAAGAAGAAAAATAGAGTGATAAAAACTTAATAAAACTAATATGGACTCCCCTTAAGTTTCCTAAACTTTGGTACCCCTTGAGAATCTTTAGACCATCTCCAACCATGACTAAATTCCATAATTGCCTTCAAATTTTCTCTCAAAAGGTCACCCATAGAATGAAGAGTGATCATAAAAGTTATTTATCAAACATATATGATGCATACATATAATTTATAAACATATTTATGGATATCCATACCTTTTTATTTTGAATAAAAAGACTAAAGATCACTTTTCTTCATACTAGCCTTGCCTAGAGGCCTAATAGCCCTACCTAAGCCTTGCATAGCCCATAACTTTCTATGTATGCACTCTCATGGTTTGGAATTTAATATATATATATATATATATATATATATATATTAAAATAATATTGACCCTCATTAATTCCAAGAATCATCATCCAACTCTTCCTCTACACCATATCTATTTCATAAATTGACCTACCAATTAGGCCTCCTTTTACAAAAAAACTTAGTCATATGTTAAATCATAAACCTATATATTATTTTAAAACATTTTTTGAGAACAATTTTGTCCATTTAAATATATTAAGAAACCTTATACCTCAAATCCCTTTGTAAGGCCACTAAGCCATATGGTGCAAAATCTAGGGCATCAAAAAGTAATCTGGTCAACTTACCATCTTTTGGTCAACTCTAGCTCCTAAAAATTTTCTCACACCTAGAGGTAAAAAATTAACACTTATGTACCAATTTTTTATGTTTTAATCCTTTGATAACCCATATAACCATGAAATGGTTTTTGACCCGGTAGTCCTTAAGCCATGACTATCATACCCGAGAGCCTTCAAAAATATTCAATTTGTCCTCAAAATATATACAAATACTAAAATATATTGGAGAATAATTTAATGAAGTAAGCACACCTTTATATGCCATAAATTCATCTTGAACACTCACTAATCTTCATTTGACACCTGGAATAAGTCATTATATACATACAGACCCTATATATACCCCTCTCACTATGCCAAAACAAATTAGAATGATCATGGAAGCCTTATGACATCTTATAAACTCCTTTTACACATGTATACATCAAATCCAACTATCATATACACTTAGATAGATTCATAAACCCCAAAATCACTAATTTTGCAGGATGAGTTCTCACTAGGCAGTGATCACTAAGCAGAATGGACAAATAAACAAATGATCATTAGATATACTTGTGACCAATATAATGTGTAAAAATACATGGAATAAAATTTAAAAATACCTCTCTACACTCCATATCATCCTTACCTTCATACTTCATGATTTGACCCATCAAACTAAGCATCAAAATTTGACTAAAACATGCCTTTAGGACAAATATTTTTGAATGGAACTCTTGAAGCTTTTCATCAGACACCTATGGATCAAACCCATGAAATTGTTGCTCCCTCTTAAACAATGACCTTATAATTATTAATACAAGGCTTGGTAACATAATATCATTTATTATATACCAAAATTACATTGGTCTTAAAGACTAATCAACAATTCTACATACCTTTGTATTGATTGGCATCTTTTACATCATCTAGATCATACATACTTGCTTCCATATATAAAATATGTCTCCTAAGAAGCATAGGTAGAGATAAACACCAATCATAGAGGGACTAAATGTACCAAAAAATAGGAGACTCTAACATCTCCATGATCTCACTTGAATTGTAGTCCTGCCTCATCATCAATTTTACTTTGACTAAGTTCTTATCTTTTTTATTTCCTTTTGACTCAAAATCTTTCTTGATCTTCTTGTCCCCTTTAGTAGACAATAATTTCTCTTTGACACTTGAACTTGTACCTTGTTCTCTCATGAAAAATAGTCCATTTTGAACTATTTATCACTCACCTTATTGGGTCTCCATTCGTTATGGCTCCTTTTCTTTATGCTATGATAATAATTATTTTAAGTAGAATACTAACCATTCCTACAAAACTTTACTATGTGACCTTTCTCTTGACACTTGAAACAAATGAAGTTTCTTTGATTGTTCATACCTTTTTCATGATCCATATGATGACTCCTTGATGTTTCATTAACCCATTCATCTATTTGATCATTTGGTCTCCTAATAAAGGAATTATAAAACCTTGAAATATAACCAATACATTGACACCTATAACACAAGCTTCCATGATTTCCTTGTTGGCCTATTGACTATCTTGAGTGATGATGTTCTTCATACTTATCATTATCTTACTCATAATTCCATGAAAATCTCTTACTAGGAGCTTTTCTTTTGTAATAAATGATCTTATGACCAAACTAATGACAAGAGTAATAGTATTCATTAAAGTAGTTGTTATCCTCATTACATTAGGTTTCTTGATTTTATTTAAACTTTTGTATCTTTTGAAGTTGTCCTTATTGTTTAAATTTTTATCCTTCTTGTCATTATTAGCACTCTAATTAGCATGATTAGTCTCATGATCTATCATTACTATTTTCTTAATCTTATTATCATTTTGAACATATTCATGGATCCCTCGGCCTTTTGTTATTTGAGACGTTTTGACTACTTAGTAGATCATTAAGATCAATGATACTTTTCTCAAATTTTTGATATGTTTCAATCTTGATTATAGAATGATCTAGTTTCATTTGTAAACATTCCATTTCTAGTTTGTATGTGACACATTCTTCATCCTTACTTTTTATCTCTTTATCAATGATACAAACCTAGTTTTTAATATGTTGAGTGATCTCATCATGCTCTTTGACTTCATTGCTCAACCTTTCTTCAAAAAAGCCAATTTACTCCTCATAGGACTTGATCAAGGATGCTAGTTTTTTGTTCTTGCCTTGTAGATTTATCTATTTGAAGGTATTTATATATTGGTCTCCAAGAGTCATTTTGTCATCTTTTTCTTCTGAGCTATCTCCACCAAAGATGTCTTTGCCTAAATAAAATTCACCTTCATCATCCCTAAGAGCCATGAATAGTGTCTCTTTATTTTTATCATGAGATGAATTATCACTATCAGATGTGTTTCCTTCTTCTTCATCAAATGAGTTATTATCTTATTCATGGTAAAGGATCTTACTACCTTTGTATGACTCCTTCTTGCCCTTTCTCCTATTGAAGAACATTTTGTACCTACTAGGACTCTCAAATTTCTTGTGCTTAACCTCATGAGCTTCCTTATGTTTAGACTTGCCTCTATCTTGGCACTTGGCTACAAAATGACCAATTTTACCACATGATAAATAATTGAAAAGAAGCTTCCCTTCATACTTACCTAATCCCACACTTAATTTTCATGTAATCATGGCTTCAATTTGATCTTCATTGAGATCAAAATATTCAAGACTTAGATTGATCTTTTTTCCTTTTGTCTCCTTGATCACCTTGAAGGCTACTTCCTTATTTTAAAATTTATCCTCATTTACTCTCATCTCATAGGCAATAAGGATGCCATGTAATTAATCCATCTTCATCTTTATCCTATAGTATAAATCTTTGAATCAAACTTTAGGGTGAGAGACCTTAATACCTTTATCACATTATTAAATTCTTAAATCTCCTCTATAAGACCTTTGATCATGTTTACCACCTCATCAACCCTTAGAAGAGAGGATTCCACATTATCTTCTTGTTTCATTTTGAGGCCCTTAAAGTGCCTTTAGTAGGTCTGTAATATAGCCAAATTAACCTTTGAATCTCCTTAATAGATAATCTCTATATTTTCACATATTTCCTTGGAATATTTTAAATGTATTACCTTGGTGAACTCAACCTATGATAGGCCAAAAATGATATCATTCAAATATTTAGAATTGTTCTCACTCAACTTCTTGTGAGCTGCACTAGTTGGAGGAGTAAGAGATATGGAATAATCATCCATAATAGATTTAAAAATGTTAAAACCTAGATGAATGATGTAGGTACTTATCATTTCACTCCAAAAATAATATTTATATCTATTTAATAGTGGTGCTTGATTAGTAGAGAAACCACCTTACATTTAATGACTAGCCATTGTACCCTAGATCACCTTCAAGTGTTTAAACTTGTAAATAAGGTATGGATATGATACCAATTTTTAGAGGTGACATCATTAATAGTGGGTTTAATTAGTTATATAAGTAATTCACTTGCAATTTCAAAAATTCAAACTCTCAACCATTCAACATAATTATCCATGTAGCATATAAACTAGTTATTATAATGAACGAAGAAACTATGCAAGATTAACAATCATGACACATGGATAATGTGGGAAACCATAATGGGGGATAAAAAAATATAATTTTTTAAAAAATTGGACTAAAATCCTATAAAATATTTACAAAAAGGAAACTTTAGTGAAGCACCCACTTCATAAGGAGTACCAACCCCTATGCATACATGTCTTAGATGTTGAGCACCCACACAAAACCTTATGATATAGATTCCTAAAAACCCATAATTTACTTTAAATATAATTTATAAATAGTTAATATCTATTATATTCAACCCTTAACTCTCACTCAAACCTTCACATACAAGCAATGCATCCAAAACACCCTTTTAGATCACTTTATACTTCTTCACTCATCTTCAATATTTAACCCTAAAAAATTCACTATTATAACATAATAAATATTACCTATATTTAATTAAAATATTCATTAACCTAATATAATCTTCAATATATCCAGTAAGCACACTCACACTTCATTATACTTCACATAAGAACTCTAGAAACCTTCATCTTTGTTTATACTCTTTATAGAGCCTTCATGATCATCATCTTCTTTATCAGCCATGAGACATGCCTTAACCCTTAAGTATTATATTATAATTTTAATATGATAAAAAAATAAATATAGGTCATACATATGTTTGATATATCACCCTTAAGCATCAACGCCTTTTAATTAGGCCTAAGAAGACCTTTTAGGTCCATAAAGACCTATTCACCCTCTTAGCACTTCAATGAGAAAAAAAAGAACAAAATACCCATTAAAATAATATATTTCCATGCCAAATTACCCATAATGCATCCTTAAATAACTAAATTCATCCATACACACCTTTTCATATGTAAAACCTATCAAACATTTATCTGGTACATGCAACCACCATGAACGAACCAAAACTAAACTTGTAATAAGTTGTTCATACTAAATATGGATTGTTAAAACCTAAAAAATCCATAAATATGATCATTATGGATCCTAAAAAAATCTAAAGTATAT
>JARHVA010001803.1:2000000-2060000 GCA_037957365.1 Torreya grandis
TGGATTGATCTATTATGGAAATAAGAGTCTAGCTCAATTAGGATCAAGTTTGAAAGGCTATGGATGACTGAGAATCAATGAAAATGATGCCTATGAGGGTCATGAGAGCAAGAAAAATGGACCTATTGGTTGGTTTTTATTAGCCATACTCAAGTTACCAATTTTCACATTTTATATGACTATATTTACCCCCCTTTATTTTAGTGATATTGTAAATCAAAATACTAGGATAAAGGAAAATAGAAATCATACCTAAACTTATTTGTAAGGGTGAAGCTCATGAAAATATGTGATGTTTGGTGTGCATGAGAGAGCACATTGTAAAGTGTGAATCTTTAAGAAAAACAAAGAGTGGATCAGTTCTTACTAGATATGATATATCTAAAATAAGTATGTACAAATCTAAGTAAGAGAGAGAGGAAGATAATGGAACAAATACACCTCACTAGGTATGTAAACAAATAAAAAACCAATTGTGATGTTGAGTGATGTTGGATTATGCTAAGTAATGTTGAACCAAGAGTAATATCATGAATGGAGATAAGTGCTCAATTCCCCAAAAGTGGCTCAAGAGTGAAAAGGTTGACCCTTTCTCTCCATCATTTCCTACTAAGTAAAGTTAGGTGGTCATGCATATGTTGATCAATTTTTAGACTATGTGTTTAATCCCTATGAATAGGTGGCTTAAGAATACAAAGGCTGGCTAGTCTTTTGCCTCTATCATTTCCCCATGAAGTGAATCTATAAACTAATACTGGTATGAAATGTATGTCATATGCAATGGATACTAAATCCCATGAATTTATTGTGATATAATAATGTTGGTATGGATAGTTGAATATATGCTGCAAACTAGGCCAATCTTGGCCACTTCGAAAGATGGAGATTAGGCTTGTATGAAAGCCACTCCAAACTGGGGCACTAGGCTTGTATGAAAGCCACTTGAGAACTCAAGAAATTAGGAAATTTATAAATTAGGCTTGTATGAAATCCATTCCAAAATGATTCTAACCATCTATATATGGAATAAGGCACACAACCACTGAGAATGCCTAGGTAATACTAAAATTGGAAAGAAAATAAAATAAATGTGTCACGCACATTGCCCCCAATCACTGGTGTCTAATACATGGATTTTTATCTAGAAGTTATTTCAACTACCATATCTAAAAATTTAATTTAGAGCCATCATAATTCACATGATACCCCCTATATCTAGATTCTTTAATTGAAAGTGTACTAAAAACTACTAATTTTGAACTAGTCTAGCTATGTAAAACTGTAGTTGAACCTAATTTTTTACCTACTTATAGAAAGTCTAGTTTTTTTAATATTTAAATAGGAGCACTAAAATTGGACACTAGTAGCATCAGTGATGTTGTCCAAGTTGGGTGTTGTTGTTTAGGGCCAAATCTAGTAACTATTCTAGATTCTTGACTATTTGTCTAGTCTATTCTAACTGGTTTGATTTTTAGTTATTATTTTGAGTGTTTTGAAAATTGTTGATTTAACTATTAGGATATCTAATCTATAATACAAAACCCTTGTTTGTTTCCCCTTATTTTAAGGTTAGGATTGAAGACCCTATTATGACTTCCCTCGAAATAAAGATCCCTATAAATGTGTTATGTTGTAAAGATACATAATATAACAATGATAATTAATAAGATATCTCAAGATATAGCATGATTTTTATTGAGATATTTTTAGATCAATAGGGGTATTCCTAAATAGATATAATAATTTAATAACATGTGTAATGCATTAAAGTGATATGAAACTCTAGTTAGTTGTTAGTTGTTGGTTGGAAGGGTGGAGCATGATGTCCATCATAACATCCAAGAAAGTAAGATAATGCATGATGTGGATCATGACATTGCAATAATGAGAAGCAAAAAATAAAAAGCACACAAGGCAAGAAGCATACAAGAGTGGCCAAGGGGCCAAACAAATAAGGGACATGGGCACATGTCACACAAATTAGAAAGCAAACATACAAGGCATGTTCAAATGCCACATACACATATAATTTAAACAATCAAAATTGGCATGGAAGACACAATAACATAGAGTATTATATGAAAAGGACATTGGAAAATATCCTAAGGCATAGACATGAATAAAATCAAAGGACATTGTTAAATGTCTTAAGGCACATACAAGAGACAAACAAGAACTAAGAAATGCAAACAATCTATCTATGTAAATCAAGAAAGGAAAGCATATAAGGAAATGGAAGTAAAATCACATCTAACTAATCAAAGTGAGAATGTGGAGGTATGCAAGACATGTTAGTACAAGACTAGGTATGTGATAAGAAATACACAAGTGTTATATAATAGTGAGTGTTGATAGAGTAATCTATGTAAGCTAGTAAGTAATGTACATCAACATGATAACTAGAGTGTGATGTAGGAATGACATAACCTAGATGGTGTAGTCATGTATAAGATGCCCCTAGTGGGTATATATATCAATGTGTATCTCGATGTATAATTAAGATGCCCCCTCAATGGGTAGATTGAAGTAATCAAAGAGATGGATGTCACTGCACACACTCAAAGAAGATCAAGTGAAGCATGGTAATGTAGATAAATCGATAAACAATACCATAAAATAACAAATGTAAGTCTAGTATTGTAGTATAAATGTAAAGCATAGTAATGCATACAATCAAAATGTTTTCTTGATGTTTTTAAATTATTTGCATATTTTTGTATTTCGAACAATTTAAATGCTTTTGGTATTTTTGAAATAGTTGAGCTATATACAATTAAGTAATAGAAACTATGTACATGTAAGCAGGGAAAAGATGATACTAATTGATGAGTCTCATGGGAGACTCCCTATCATGATATCCTATATCAAGGAGAGGAATTTTTCATGATCATGAATCATGATGTAAATTCTAAGACTATGGATCTAAAAGTTGTATATGTTATAAATTATTTTAAATCACTAAAGCAAAAACCAATTGTGGGTTCCCCCTATAACTCTAAGAAGTGGATGCAATTATAAGGCTCTTAGGGACCTATCTGGTACTAGGAGTTATCTAAACATGTGTTCTATGAGTAGATGCATGAGATCTCAATGATACTACCCTAGGTGTGAGCATTGTATTTAGAAGCTATCTAGAATCCTAAAGTTGTGGAGGTGTATGAACTCTTTGTGCTAGTAATGGATACCTCAACTATGTCTAAATCAAAACTTGAGGAGGAACTATAACTAGTGACAAAACTAAAATTTGTGACTAAAAAATAGAAGATGGATCTAAAATGGGGAGTGGTAACTCATATGGAACTCCACCAACTGTAACAACCTAATTAACATCAATAAATTTCATGCATCTATGAACTATAGAAGATATTGATCAAAGTTTCTAGATCCATGGTCAACCAAGTAACATATCAAGAACTTATGCACTATGAGCCATAGTGAATGGTGTGGCCACGTGTGTTGGAACAACTTGTAAAGTAAGTATAATCTCACCTAATGAACTCTATATGAATCCACTAATAACTATGTCCATCGAGGTAATATACTACTCTGAATATCCTAAATGCTACAAATAATGTCATAATGCACATGTTCACACTAGTTCTATTATTGATGAGGAAACTATGAATAAGATGATTATGAATTTAATCTCTAATAAAGAGTGCATGATAATCTGTATCATCCTCAATGATCTTTTATTCTAAGAAGGAGATGGAAGGTTTAGCTAGAATTCTAGAATTGTATACACCAATCACATTTCTCAAAGGATGTATCTTAACTAAATGTGCCCTATATGTATCTAGTGGGGTTGTGTATGATATTCATGATGAACCCTTGATTTATCCCCTATCTCCTATTTGGAATGATATGGAAAAGGATTTGAAAATATTTTAAAATTTTTATCCTATGTTTGCTTTCCCTGAATAGGTTCAATTGAAGTGCCAAGATCAATATGATTGCCATTTATCAAATCTTGTACCTTGCGTCTCAAATTGATGAATCTATTTATTGTATGGCCTAGTGGTGAAACTCAAAAAATTCATGATGATCATATCCCCATGGAAGAGGCTTTATTGGGTCAACTTCCTAAATAAGGAGAGATATGATGTTACATTCTAATAACTATTGTAAAATTTTGGTTGGATAAAATGGTAGATTGGTGAAGGTTCACCAAGGAGGTGTTGATAAAATAACTCACTAAGGGGGATCTGAAGCCACATTGATTGCATGTTGATTCTAACTCTTGTTATCATTGACCTTTACTTTTTATGGGACTTTGTTGTTACTCTTATTTTTTGTGTCTAAGATAGTTGTGTACTTTAGTTTTCCCATTGAAATTAGTTTGACTTCTCGTTCCTTTAGTGTGTGACATAATTAAGTGAAGGAAGAGAATTTTTGAACATAATTGATTCATGAAAATCTGGTAGAAGACTCTATTTGAAGAGATCTTATAACTCTTGATCAGTCATGGGGCTAGTCATCTTAGCCAAGATAGTCTTATATTGAAGAACATAATCTATGAGATGCTCATTTGACCTTTGTTTTAAATGTGCAACTTGAACATATGAAACCTTATCACCAATGTTAATGCTAAAATGAGTTAGGAACATGTTGGATAATATATTAAATTCATTTAATGACTAATTTGGTAGACTATAAAACCATTTTAAAGCATAATCCTTTAGGCTATGTGAAAATAGTTTGCTAATTAGCTAGTCAATTGGTACATAGTCCAAACATGTTATGTGAAAGGATCTCAAATGTGTCTTTGGATCACCCTTGCCATCATATAGAGTAAGCTTGGGTTAAATAAAACCTTGTGTCAAGGGTGTAGAAGTAATGTGATGTGATAATGATGTATGTAATAGAACAAATGAATACAATGCCTACATAGGTCTAGAGGCACCTTGCTCAAGATGTAGTAGCTTGAATTGAAGAGATTTTATCTCTAGTAAAAGGGATACCACATCAAAAGCCAAATATTTAATATTTATAGCTAGTGGGATAGAGGCAAGTGGGGCTACTATAGGGGGTTACTGAGACATAGTTGCCCCCTAGTATCATTGTAATTGGTTGCTCTATGGTTTTACTCTTTGGTGTTCTTCTTGTAGTATTTTAAACATGTCATCTTGATTGTTAGGGTGTTTAGTTAAGATTTATTTAAGTTCCCTTTAATCAATTTCATCGAAACCAATATATTAGGCTATTGGTAAAGTAGGAAAACAAATTGAAATTTGATTTAATCTTTTGCAAAAATTTGTAATAGGCAAAGTGTGATATAAATAAAATACTAAATATAGGAAATGTAAAGTCCTATAAATAGTTAGCTAGAAATTACATAAAAAGAAAATAAAGATCCCAAACATGTAAAGTGATAGCTCAAGAAGCAATGGGACCTAATTTGGGAAACTAGGGTTTTAACATATAATTATTTAAATAATTACTCTAAAATTTTGAAATTGAAGATGGATTTCTGAGTTAGATATGCAAGTAAAAAATTAGGAATTTATTAAAGAATTAGTGATTTAATGGGATATACTAAATACAACTAAGGTTTTGAAAAATAAAATAATTTTGAGAATCACTATTGATTTTTGAAATTTGAATGTATTTTCTGATTTAAATATGCTAGTAAAATTCAAACAATGATTGGAAAATTATTGAAAAATTACTGGGACCTTATATGGGCAACTAGGGTTTGAGTGAAAATTATTTTAAAATTACTATGATATTTTAAAATTTAATGTTAATTTATAATTTTATTATATAGGTAAAAAATCAAAATAATAATAGGAAATTTACCCTAGGGTTTTTAAGCACAAATGAAGAAAGTCAAGTTCACCAAATGATTTAATAATTTTAAGAATATTGGGGTATTATTCCTAATATAGTTAAAGGGTCTAAGTAGTAAAATCAATAAATAAATAGAAAATAATTAAGTTATTTTTTTAAATTAATTTCAATTTGAACTTTTCTAAAAATAGTAATAAGGAGAAGAAAATAAAACTTAGCTAGAAATTGATTGATCTGACTAAGATAAACTATGGAATTCACTATACAAGATTGAGACACTATCATAAACTAAGATATGGACTTCATTTTGTGATTGGATAGGAGCTTCATAACTATATAGTAGTGGTACCAACAATATAGTCTACCTCTATCAATGTTGTCCTGAGGATCTAATATTTTTAGGTTTTATTCGCTATGTTTGTGTGATATTGTCTATGAAGTTTCAATAGCTAAAATTTTATATAGCTCCCTGTAGTTCATATTCTTTCTTAAAACCCTATTCTCCACTATGTTTTGACCAATTTTGAGTAAGAGGGAGAGTTAGTGTGTGTAATATGCACTAGACATGTTTCACACCCTATGTATGGGCACATTGCCTACATACCAATACTCCAAAGAGGGATCAATCCATATGTAGTTATCTCACTTAATGTGCTTTGTGAAATTATGTTTATGAAGATACAAAATGCCAAACTAGATGTGCTTGACATGGATAGGGACTAGTGTAAGGATTTGGATGATATTTTAAGTGTGTTGGTTGGCTGTATGTAGAGAATATGAAAGATTTCTTGAGTGTTCTTGCTTGCTTAGTGATATTTGCCAACCCTTTCCAAATGATCTTTGAATGGGCTTTAATAGAGATCTATTGGTCATGGGTTGAATGTACTTACATGATTTCAACAAGGACAAGTATGGGGAACCAAAATAAATTTACTATTGGGGCCAAAAATGGACTTTGATAATAGTCTCGAAAGTAGACAAGAGTGGCACCAACACTATAGTTCTAGTGTGGCACTATTGTCTTGAATAAATGAGACCTAGCAGGATTTTTTAGTCATGGAAAGAGGAGCCTAGCTCAGCTAGGATCAAGTATAGAAGGTTAATAATGATTGGGAATCAATGAAAATTATGCCTATTAAGTTCATGAGAGAAATCAAAAGGGACTTATGGGTTGGGTCTCATTAACGATACTCAAGTTACCAATTTTCACATTTTATATGACTACACCTGATGATTATATTTATCTTATAAATATATTTAAATGTATTTTTTTGGAATTTAAATGATTAGGATGACCTCTTAAGGTCTCATGGTCACCTAAATGGTCTAATTATTGGAATGTGTGGCCTGAAATGGTATGGAAATAGGCCTATAAATGATTGTTTTAGGCTTAGAAATGCAGTTTTTGATGGATTTTAATGTATTATTATTATAAATACCTAAAAATAGGTGTACAATGGTTGTAACATCATTTAGAGGTTTTAAGACACATAGTGTAGAAGAAATATGTCATCAAGAACTCTTAAAAGACCTAGTGTGCTTATATATCAGTATTCAAGATGATTTTAAGATTGAAAAGGGGTGGAATGATTCTATATAATTATTTTTATGGATGGTAAAGTTGTGTTAATAGTCCTTAAGCAAAGTACTAGGCTTAGGATGGAAATATAGACTCACCTTGATGGTCTTCACTTGAATCATGCAAGTTTCTCAATGAAATATAAGTTCCTATCAATTTGAAGAAGCTTAAATCTTGATCCTCAACCTTAACAAGATGAAAGATATATTGAATTAGTCTAAGATGGTGTTTTATGACTTTAATAATCATGGTCAAGGTTACCACATGTCAAGACATAGGATTATAACTCCTTCCAAACAAGAATCGGCAGTTTCATGAATAAGGTTGATGAGGCATCATATAAGGTGAAGAGTCACTCTAAACCACCCTTGATGAATAAGAGGATTAGATCAAGTACACAAATTTTTATATAATACCTCATAACTTCTTGCTTATAGACTTTCTTGATTGTAAGTTGTTCTTCATGAGATAACATTTTTCATATGCAACTCTATGCCTCTTCTCTCTTTATTTCTTACACTATTATTTATCTAAACCTTATTTTGGAATTGTAATGGATCCTCCAATGGATTATGGTGAACCCATACTCCTTTTTTAATCCATTTAAGCAATAAACAATCCGGTTCTACCTTCTATTATGATTGTATTTTTGTATTTATGCAAGAAAGATGTATCTTATCTAATGTTGATTTAGTTCTCCTTGACATGTTGTCTCATTATCTCACCTATATGAAGTTTAAACTAGCTCTTTAAAGTCATAATAAGTTTTCAATTGGTCTTGTGAAGGTTAAGTGAGGAAATATTTCATATTGTCCTTTAGACCTCTTGAAAACTAGCCCTCCTTTCCTAGTCATCATCTACCACCTTCATATTGAAATATTGATGTAAGAAGAATATATTAGGATTAGTGTATGAATATGATAGCTTCATATCATTTTTAGATGTGTGGTAGTGGTTAATAATTTGGTGTATCACCTCTTTAGTTTAGTTTTATTTCATTTCTCTCTCCCTTTTCCCTTACAATTTAGTAGGTATAATGATAGTTATTAAGTGATGCATCAAGGGAGTTATCCCTATATAGAGGTTTAATCCATTATTTTTTTCACCCATTACCTATGATTTTCCATGATATCACTTAAGTGAGGAGGCTTGAAAAATCTCTTTAAGGATTAACTTTTGATGATAATAATTTTGGGACACTCGATGGGATACAATATTTCATTTATTAAAGAGTTATTGATGTTTCTCATCAAAAAAATAAATCTTTAGAGGCATGAAAACAAGTATAAATGGTAAATCCAAGTGAATCTCAACTAGTATAACCATCCCAAGTTTCCAAAAATTATAAAATTGGTATGTATTCTCATCATTATTTTGGCCAAAATGCATACTCTATGCCTTCACATTCTTTATATCAGGTTGATAGTATTTATGGATTCACCCCAAGTGGCTCTAAAAAAAAAACATGTCAAACTAACCAAGGACATCAAAATCCTTAATTTAAATCTCTGAATCCAACTAAACTTCTTTGGTATCCTACTTGTGACTCTAGTCAATCTTAGTAAAGCTATGATAATCTTATTCAATCCCTAAAATAAATTATATTGGAATATGAAATGGAAATGAGGGAGATTGATAAAGAAAAATATCTTGGACTAATTATCATTATCCCTTTCAATCAAAGTGATATCATTTAGAAAGAAATTATTTTTTTATATATGGTCAAGAATAAGTGGGTAACTATTGAGAGAGAAAACCAAAATATACCAATCGATGAAGTGTGAGAAATAAGAGGACTGATTCAATGTATTGAGAATAGATTGGTACTTGAAGAGAGGTATAAAATGAAATACATTCAATCTTATATGCCTTCTCCTACTCCACGTTAACTATATTTTTATTTAAACCTAATCCAAATTACACTATGTTATTAATAAAGTCCCATGCCTATGCAATTTTCACCCAATCCTTCTCAAGAGCATAAAACCATTCTATGTTGGAGACCTTATAAGACTAAGACCCTTGATTATGGCATGCCTAATCTTGAGAAAAAAACATTCCCTCATGCCTATCTAAAGTCAATAAAAAGAGAAGTGTGTGGAGGTCAAGTCAAGAGATCTCTTAAATTTCTCAAGTTCTTCACCTACCCTTAAATATACATCCATTTATGAAGTTTAAGACATATCAAAGTTTGATAAAGAAATTAAAGAGTGGGAGGAGAAGAATACAACATCCTCAACTCAATTACCTTCTCCATCCCTTCAATAACATTATAATCAACCTAGTAATCCCAAAATCCTATGTTGTAAGGACACTCTATCAGGTTTCAAGTAAGATGATAAAGTCTCTTGCCCTCCCACCCTCTCCTTTTGTGAAGGATAACCTATTACATTGAGGGAAAAATATGAATTTTATATTGGAAAAGAGATTTTATTAAGAGAATAAGGTGAGGTGGTAGTCTTTGAAAGGCTTGAGGAAGTTAAAACTATAAATGTATCTCAACAAGGCTTTGAAAAGAGTTATTCTAGTGTATATGATGAAGAGATATTTCTTGGCAGTTCCCATTGTTAAGAAGGAAAACAAATATTTTTCAAGGATAAAGAGGAAGATAGTCTTGATGGAGGGGTGAAATATAACATGATAACAACCTCTAATTAAAGTGATTCCATTGAAAAATGTGAAGAATAAGATCCTGATTAGGTATGGTATAAATTATACCATATTTTCATGGAAGAATTTGACTTTCTTAGAAATCATGTGATCTCTATAAAACACAAAGGTGAATCCCAACATGAAGTTTTAGAATTTGATATCCCTCTATAAGAATACAAATCAAGTTTGGATCAATAAAAACATGATGAACTAGACCTTAGATGGGTAGATGAACTTCTATTATTCATGGAGGAAGAATAAGACCAATCTAGTTATCATATATTAAGTATTGATGAAGGAAAAGATGATCATGTAGTATTTTATCAAGTTGCAACTAAACACAAGGTCAGTATTCATGAAGATACTTTAGTCCTTAACCTTGTTGAGCCTCATGAGTAAGAGATAAAACTTGAAGAAAAAAATTGCATCTATGTCATGATTCTATTGAATAATTTGAAGTGCTTCACCATCCTGATGTCCCTCAATATAATAGTAAGAATGAAATTAAACTTGGCATGCTTTCAAGTGCTCAAGAAGAAACTACCTTTTAGGAAGAGCTAGAAACTTTTTTCTCTAGTTTGGATAGTGAACCTACATCCCACGAGGAGAGTCCTAATATTGTTGTCTTGGACAATGAGAATGATGAATACATGCATGATAAGGCTCTTGAAAAAAACATCATGGTAACTAATCTTATTGAGTCTCATGAATAAATTCAAAGATATCTTGAGGACATGTGGTAGTCCTACTTGGATATGTTTAAGTAATTTAAAGAGCTTGGTAGGTTAGCACCACAAGAAGAACAAGATGAAGTTATTTATGAGAATTAAAAATGTCCTATCAATATAATAAGCCCTATAATCCATCACCAAGAGGTTCAAGTACATGATTTAGCAAACTATGATTAAGATGACACTTTTCAAAGTGAGAAAGAGATGGAGTTCAAATAACTAATAGAAGATGAGGTTTTTGTTATTGACCTTATAAATTAAAGTGTGATCAACTTGGATCTCTCTCACATTACCAATGGAAAATGGCATGAGGTAAAAATTGAAGATCAATATGAATTTTTGTTCATTAGGGATATTTTAATGTTTGAGGTCAAGCTAAAGAAGGTGGTGATCAAGAAAGGAGTTGGTCAAGCAAGAATAAAGTTTGATCAGTAGCTTATACATCATTATTGTTCATCACATGTGACTTAAGGAATTTTCCTTTTGATCCAAGTAGATTAGCTCTAAAAGGTTAGTTGTACATAGTAGTTTCTTGTTTTTTCACCTAAATTCTTCTTAGCACAGTGTGTGTCTTTTTTATTTTGGTGTCTTAATTTGGTGTGTTTACTTTATGTCTTATTGTGTGTTCATGAAAGTAGTTAATTGTTCCATTCATTTCAAGAAGGTTTTCAATTAGGTTCAAGGTCTAATCAGGTTTGAGGTATAGTAGAGGTGACTTTATATCCCAATGGATGAACTAGGCAATCAGTCTAAGGTACATATCATGCATGCAATCTTAGGAAGTCACTAAAGATGTTAGAAAAAATTTGGATACCATGAATGAGTATCATTCAAAATTTTGATTTACTTGATCTTAACTTTGTTGATAGTCATTATGAAGGTCTTTTATTAATCAGTAATGATCTAGGATTATAGGTAGTGTGTCTCCCTTGGTAGCATGAAAAGTCAGTTAGGATGGTTTAGTTAGTATCTGAGTCAAGTCACTTTGTTCTATAATTAAATAGTCATTCTTTATGGTCGTCATTATGTGTTTTTCATTATTTAAGGTAAATTTGATAGATTTAAGTTTAAGTTTAAAATAAAGTTAAGGAGGAATAATGTTCAAGGATACAATGTGGTGACCCTGAAAAGAACAACCATGATCTAATGCTAGCCAAATTGAACAAGGAAAAAATCTAGTAAGTTGATCACAATGTTTTTCAATCACTTTGGAGACATTAAGGTAGTTTTGATAAGATTAAATTTTTTCACTTACTTTAGTCTTATTTTGCATTTCAATGTTGAGATGATACTTGCTATTAAAAATCAAATGTGAAGGTTATATCATGTAATAAGGTCCTTTTAAAGTCAGTTAACACCTATGTTTTGACATCATACTTGTACATATCCATACACACCCTCTAAATGTCTTATATACTTTATTTCTAACATTGGAGTCTCTCTGTAACTACCATTTATCATTTTATAATGTAAAAATGAAAATATATTGAGATGCAAGTAAATAAAGGTGTGAAATGTTTTGGTACTCTCTTCCATGTTTGTAAAAGTTAGGGGAAGCTAGATAGTTACCTAATTCACAATCTCTAAAGTTTCAAAGTTCAGAACATGAAGAATATTATTAAAAACATGTTTTTGGAGGTATTTTATAGAGGATTTATATCGATGGTAAAGGTAAAAAATCATCTAAGGGTCTTTATGGTCTTCTTAGACCCAAATCCATGTAAAAAGTGGATCTACAGAGTCAAACAGGGAAAAAAAATTCACTTATCCATCAAACTTATTGGCAACCTCAAAATGCCAACCAGTTTGTGATTGGTAATCTAAGGAGAGAAATTTTGAACCCAAGATCTTTGCCATAGGAAGGGACCCTAATTCCCTTCCACTTTGTGAAATTTTTTTGGGTTAAGCTCCATAACTTTATGAACAATTTTTAAGAAGTTAAAGTGTAAAAAAGGACTCAAACCCCCATTAGCATCAGTTTTCTCCAACTACTAAGTTCTGAGGCCAAATGAATGCATGAAGATGATTTTAGAGGGTCTTTGGAACACTCCTTGACCCCTATAATGTCATGTTAGGATTACCCTTTATTTAGGATAATTTATTTTATACTAAGTTTATTTTGCATATGTGAGGAATTTATATTTATGTGAATTTTTAATTCACATATATCTATATTCCTTTAGGTTTCACTCTCTCTTTATTTCTCTCTTAGGATTTGGGAGTTAATTTCATGCGTAACTCCTCTTTCCATTTGGCACACACCTCCCTTATCTTCGTAATGGATTAGGACACAATTGGCACACACTTAGAGGGATTATAAGGTCATAATGGGGATTTATGTAACTCCCATTTTCCTCCTCTAGCTCTATAAAAGAGATTTTCCTTTACTCTTTTCTTCACAAGAATAATTATAGCTCTCTCTATTCTTTTCTTGTGCTTTTAATCAATCTTGTACTTGTGGAGATATTTGTTGCAAGCATTTTAATAATATCACGTGGGTTTTTCTCCAATACATGTTTTTTCCCACTTTAAATGTCTTGTCTCTATAGTTTGTTTTTAAGAGAACTTAGTTTTTTATGCATTCTTGTTTTCTCTATACTTAATGCTTATCATTAATGATATTTCTTGGGTTAAAATCATTTCATGGTATATAGAGCCATTATCATTTTAATGATATTTTCTTGAAAAGTGTGCATATTTTCTATGAAGAATTCAAGATTTTTTTTGCAAGGATTCTAATCCTTGCTCAACTTTTTCAAAAAAAAAAAATTATTTTTTATTTTTTAAATATTGGCTCCTAACTCCTTGCAGGGCTATCGTAACCACATTCAAAAATTATTTTTCTCATATCTTTTCCTTTCAAAATTTTTAGCATTAATAAAATTTAATATATTTGTACCTTATATTTTTTTTCTCCTTTTTTTAACTCTATTTTTTCTTGTAGAGAGAAGGAAGTGATACCAAGAAAATCTTTTTTAGATATAAAAAAACATAATCTCTCCAATATTTGTTTCATTTTTTTAGTTTTTTTTCTATTGGGTAATTATTAAAAAAAACATTTTCATCATTTTTTTATTTGTATAAGTTTGTTTCTACTCCTTTTAAATCAAAAAATACAAAACCTAATTCTCAAATAGTGTTCTTGAAAATGATTTTTTTGTAGGTCCTCTCTTGTCTCTAGCATTCTATCATTGTCTTTTCTAGTTTTTTTCTCTCTAACTGAGCTTTCCTTGAAACTTTATAGCCTCATGGCCTCCCTATAGAGGCATCAAATTTGCCATGCAAGGTCAAAGAACATTAAGATTCAACATAAATTTTAATGAGAACTTCTTGACAATCAAATTATTCTCTCTTTCTATCCTACTGAAGAGAAAATGTTTGATATCTTCACTAAGCCTCTATGTAAAGACAAGTTTTTTTTTTTTTTTTTTTAACAAGTTAGGATTGAAATAAGTTCTCATCAACGGGGAGAGTTAGTAATGTTTCCTCCATTATTATTTATTTTTAAAACCCATAAATAAAGTTTAAGGGGGAATAATAGAATTACCCTTTATTTAGCATAATTTATTTTATCCTAAGTTTCTTTTCTATATGTAAGTAATTTATATTTATGTGAATTTTTAATTCACATAAATCTAGATTCCTTGAGGTGTCACTCTCTCCTTAGTTATCTCTTAGGATTTGGGAGTTAATTATATTATTAACTCCTTTATCCACTTGTCACACACCTCCATTCTCTTTTTAAAGGATTAGGACACAAGTGACACACACTTGGAAGGCTTGTAAGGTCATAATAGGGTTTTATGTAACTCCTATTTTCCTCCTCTAGCTCTATAACAGAGCTCTTCCTCTACTCTTTCCTTCATTAAGAATAATTATACCACTCTTTATTATTATCTTGTGATTTTGATAAATATTTTACTTTTATATATATATTTTTCAATCCTTCTAATCATATCACATGGGTTTTTCTCTAAACATTCAATTTCTCACCTTAAATCTCTTGTCTCTATGGTTTGATTTTGAGAGGTAATTTAATTTTTTATGCATTATTGTTTTATATCTCTTTCATAATTTTCATTAATAATATTTCTTAGGTTAAAATAATTTCATTTCATGTTTTATAAAGGTTATTTATGTTCATGTTTGGTGTAGTATCAAATAGCCTTGATTGCTAGTTTAAGCATGGTAGTCAAGTTTGTAAGAACTATGAAGTGTATTATTTAATTTAATGAATGAAATGAGGATATTTTGTCTTTTAAATATCATAAATACTTCTAAAACATATATAAGCATCATTGGATACATGAACTTCAATAAAGGTAGACAACTATGCATGTATAGTTGAGTCAGTTAGAACTTATATCCATGGTGGAACAACCTTGGTTAGATGAGGATATGTTTTCATTGTTTATGATCCTTGAATGGAAATTGAAACATTTATTTATCATTTAATATAATAATAAATAAGGTTCTAGGTTCCAAACTTAAATGTTAAGATCTAAGAGTCTCTTTTCAAGCGAGGTCCAAATGAATATTGTGAGACTACAGGTTTATAGGCTTGTAGGTCACTATTGGCATCAAATTATTATCTATGGGAAGTAATATGATTTATTTAATTCATAACCTAGATGTCATATTTATTTATTCAAATTTTATAAACACTTTAAACCTACATAGTTCAAACCCTTAACTCACCTTGCATTCAAGGTGGACTATGTAAACTAGGAAGGACTATGTGAGCCCAAATGAAGGACTGTGAAGGTCTCAAGTAAATTTTCAAGGTAGTGGGAATAAATTGAAAGAAAAAAATATATTAAAACATATGCCATTTTATCCTTAATCCCATCATTTTATAAACCTAACAATCAATATGTTGTTAAGAGAGAAGAGCAATTTTTGAGGCCAAATGAACACCTATAGACCTATAATAGGTAGTAGGCATAAAAAAACATATTCATGATTATTTTTTGAGGGTTTAAAAATATGAAGAGGATAAAATTAAGTGTGAGTAAGGTTTTCATCCTTACTAGGGACCTAAAGAAGACTAAATAAGCTAATAAGGATCTCAACTTCAAGTACCTATTATCACTACATCGTGTACAATAGAGTTGGTTATTAGAGCCTTCTCTAATATTTGGGAAACATTGGAATACCTATAGATCTATGGCTTACCTATGATATAATTATACCTCTAGATTTAAGTGATAGCTTCCTAGATTGATCCTTGAATGCTTATCACCTACACCAACTATTTTTTTAGATGAAAATGGGGTAAAAGTAACATGAAATTAACCTGCTCTAATGAGGTGATACATTATAAATATATCCATTAGAATAACATACAAGTTCACTATGAAACATGACTTATAACACTAGTCTCAAAATCTTGAATTGCTCTAACATTAGTATTTGAAACATGGAGGTGATATGCATTAAAATACTCAAGGTGAGTCAACTAGAGGCTAAATTATACTTAAAATGGACAAATACACTAGCTACACTTCATGTGACCTATTATAGAAAGAGTTACTTGCATTAAACATGAAAGGGTTGAGAGAAAGCAAGGATAGACACTAATCACTTGACCTTTCACTATACACCACTTCACACACTTAGAAAATATAGATTGTGAGCTCAAAGCCAAATTTAATATATTATTTCAAAGGAAAAATATAGTATCAAACCAATAGGGCATCACCATATCAGGTGTGGATTTTTACAAGAGCCAAAATGGCTTGCATTTATAGAGTATGGAGAAGAGAAAAGAAAAGGAAGTGGGAAGGTCACAAACATAAGAGTTAAAGCATGAAAAATAGTTAAAATATAGGATAATTAAGCATGAAAATAGGTATGGAAGTATCATTGGACAAGTGTCCACTTGAATCATGAAAAACTCTCCAAAACTTGCATAGAGGTCTTCAATTACGTTCTTGAAAACTACCTTCATGATGAGGCATATATTGATTGCTCAAAACTAGACTAGGAAGACTTGATGAATGGTCACTATCTTAGGGAGGTTGAAAACATGCCATGATGATTATTAGATACATCTCTAACTTCTAGCATCTTATAGACACTTGTACTCACCATCTGTAGTCATTCATTGGTCTTCTAGGCATCATTCTTCACATTTCTCATCCAAGAAGCCTTTAGTTTCTCAATAAAATCCATGGAAGAGGTGTTAGGACAACTATCTATAGTATCTCTTCCTTCCATTTCATGAATTATACCTTAAAAAGGTCTCAAAAATAGACTTCTTACTCTTCTCACTTGGTATTCACTCCTTATATTCAATCTTTGTCCATGACTACCTATGATGAATGGTGTAGTAGATATGTTTCCATTCCTATCTATAGTGATAAATTAATATGGAGAGTTATAATATATCCCAATTGACCCACTTTAATGGCTCTCACTTGTTCATCTTCTTATATACCTATAAAATAATCACAAACTTGTAAAAAAACCTTATTTGTGCAAGTAGAGTACAAACCAATTAGTTGGGAAGGAGAATGGGAGAGTCTTAAAATACTTTATAATAATTTTCAAGACAAAATATCCTCTCTAAGTTCATCTCCTTCAGTTTTTTATCCATTAGGTCAAAGATAGGGTTTTAGGAGGGTTTTAAACTATTTTATTTCTTTGTGATAGTTCATAAAACTTAGACATTCAAACCTCAAAAAAATTAGTAAGAACAATTTAGGGACCCCCTTTAATCATCCCAAACTCCTTGAAGAACCATGAAATAGGCCTATATGGGTATGAGTGTTTGAAGTTGGCCTATCAAGTTCTTGAATGCATTCTAAACAACCCTATCATGGTTATAGGACAAAAGTGACCCCTATGTATAGTATCCTAAAAATAAATGGTTCTACATCATCATAAAATACATCCTAAAGATCATAAATGAGGTTTTAATGGTCTTCTGATCTTGGAAGTGAAGTGAGTGGCTTAGGTCTAATTATAGGCCTAATAGGCCTAATTGTACTTGAGTTACCAATGACCACTTCTAAGAATCCATGTTGGATGCATAGTCTTACCCACTTTTTATCATGATAAACTAAACTATAGATAACATTTTATAGTGCCCAAATATTCCTTATGTCATCCTTTTAATGTCTACACACCAAACCTACAGTCTTCTTACTCCTAGAGTGCCCTTTGTCTAAGATAAAATAAAGGGAATATCACCTATTTATCCTACCATTTTTAAGATATGATAGTTTGTATTAGGTCATAATTACATTATAACCCAAATTTAAAGTCTATATCACACTCATAGGTCACTCAACTCTTCTAATCTATCAAAATCATCTTTTAAGACTATGTGACTGTGCAGGATCTAGGACTGCCTGTAGGTTGAATGTTTAGAACTCAATCTATGTCATATTTCCTTGACAAAAACATCATCATTAAATTAATTGAAACACTTTGGGAATATTATCCACATTATAACCACCTTACATCTCTACCAACCCTCTCAATCCACATCTTTCCTTTGCTGAGAAATGGTTTGTCTACTGTAACAGATAGTGTCACTTGTAGGTGACAGTCAGGTTAAGTTCAAAAGGCCTATTTAGATGTTATTAGTTCCTAAGATATTCACTAATATCTTATATTCCTCCTAAAATAATTTTAACACTTCTACCTAAGTGAATATCTAAGCCAATCTTCCAAGATGGAAACTCTCATCTGCCAAGGTTAGTCTATAGTTACGCTGTGTCATCTATAGATAAAAATAAAAAATACTTTAAGAGATCCCTGTAGGTGTTCATATACATCAAGTAACTCTAATATAACTCCATTTATTACTCTTAATGGCATTTAATCATTTATAACCTAAGTTAACACCTAGACCATTCATACCATGCTCTCATCCTCTCACACCAATATTGTGGTCAACAGTCAGATTGTATATGACAATGTAATAGAAACAAAGACCTGTAGGTGATGGCATGTCTCTTGGCACTATATTTCACCTTATTTTATAGTTATTTTATTATAATCATTCCAAACAAAATGGAGTAACTATGCCTTGATTTATACAACCATTATGTCATTGTTATATTATAGGACTACTTAGGATTCAAAATTATTGTATATTATTGAGTGTCTATATTGAAATATTGCTTGAATTAGAAGTCCTCTCATACCACCCTCTCTTGACCAAACATCCATTTTATTTTTTCAAGGCATTTCCCTTATGCTTGTAATTAATTATGGAAACACTTAGGCTTATCTATAACTCGAGGCACTCTAATATGAGAAGACCAAATATATGGGCAAAACATGATATGGAGAAACTAAGGTAAGTTGTCCCCAAATTAAATTTTTCAAATCTATGATCAAAGACATAGGTATATTTATAATGAAATAACCTTACCACTTCCACCTTGGTATGTTTCATACTCTTAGACCTCAAGTAAGGTCTCAAACAAGTTCCAAAACCATCATTCAAATCTCTTCATACTTCTATTGGAGCACCTATAGGTGAACATCATATTAATGTCTATGTGCCAAGCTAGAATCTTGTCAACATTAGGTCTCTTGGTGGTTTAACAAGGTTGATGATGAAACATGAGATAATATGGATATTCATAGGTTCCAAACATCAATCACACCTCTTTCCAAGCATTCTCACATTATCATATAGGTGGATGTTATATGGAATCAAAATGTGCTTATGTTTCCAACTTTTATTCTTCATCGAGTGTTACTCTTTGAGACTCAACTGATAAAAGATAACTAATTTATCACCATGTAGTGGGAGATTAAACTCAACATGTTACATTGCATTACCATTGTTATGTAGAACAAACTATGGATATAAGCCTTTGCAAATGATGGAAATCATGTGAAACCTAGCATTAGAGCCCTTAACTAGCAAACTGAGATAGATATGCTCATTATTTGACTTCCAAATATGTAAACATGACTAAGAAATGTGTGAGAGGAATGGTCACACTTTCTAAGAAAACATACACAACTTGAAATTACTAGACCAATCCAAAAAGAGGAAGAAACTAAAGGTTATGGGAATGAGTAGGTAGAAAAGAGTCACTAACACTCTAAGCAATGGTTCATAGAGCATAACTAACTAATCCTCTAACTATTTCCATGGATTTGAAGTATAAAAGTGTTGAAAGTAGCCACTAAAATGGGGGGTGAATTAGTATACAACAATATACATTAAATTCTAAAACCATTCCATCATTCATAGACTTAATCTATAAACATAAACATGAAAGTACATACATCTAAAACATGAAAAATAACATACATCACATTAACACAACATCTACATGGTAAAATATCTTAGGGAATATAACCCACTAAACCCTAAAATATGGACTATAGTACTATAATGACAAGATCTAGTTTAGACTAGATGCAACTAATCAAGGAACTACCATCCCTTATTTAGTGATAATATAATCCCAAAAGTAGATTATACACCTATCTAGCTAAGAAACCATAAAAACTATAGCTTTAAAAAATTTCACCTTACAAGGAGGATGTAATCCCCTTTGATGTTGAGTAGCGACAAGAACACCTATGAATAAGTCCACCTTTGAACTGATGTCTTCAATACCTGATGATGGACATATAATTATAAATATTTACCTTCACTCTCCCTATTTATAAAATAACATTACATACTCAAACAAACACACACAAATCAATTATGACACACTACATATCCTAACCAACCCTACTCTTCAACCCTTCACTCATACTCACTTCAGCACACCTACAACCTACAACAAATCTATCATAACACTAACAACATAATCAAATGGAAATATGCATAATCCTATCTCTAATCCTCAATAATTCCATCAAGATCACATATCCTTCACCTTACCTTCTCTCATAATGCACACTCTTTCAAATAATCTCTAGGGCTTACTTGCTCATTCTGCCTAATCTAGGCACATTAGGATTAATGACCTATATATCCATGTACACCAACTTGATCAGAAAAAAATGATTGATCCTCTTCACTATTTTATGGTAATTAATTAAATTTAACTTCTTTTTCAAATGTTATCTCCTTCACTTGGCTCCACAGCCACTGGCCACTCTCAAGTCTTCAACAAATCTAGAAATCATCATCTTTGGTTTCACTATTTATAGAGAATTCATGATTATAACCACCTTGGTCAGCCATTATGCATGCCTTAACACTTAATTCATATACCACATCAATACATGGCTCAAAAAAAATCTTCATAGGTCATCCATGGCATCTATGGGTCACCCTTAAACAACTACACCTATCAAATAGGCTTGTGTAGCCGTTATACATCTCATGAAGACCTAATCACCCATTTAGCATTTCATCAAGAAAAAAATAACATATAACCTATATAAATTAAATATGTCACCTAAAAATTAGCCATTTTACATGATCAAACTATCACATTCATCTCTACTCACCTCTGTGTATGCTCAATCAACTCAAACAATAGCCTTGTTCATAAAGACACCATGAACAAACACATAGTCAACTTCTTAATCATCATTCATACTCAAGCTATATTGATCACAACTAAAAAATTCTTATATCTGACCCTCATATAGTTTAAAACACTCTAAAATATCTAATCCATCATGAAACATCGAAACAACATCAATACAAGCTCAATTACCCTTCTTGGGTTATTTGTAGAATATGCACGAACACATAGTCAACTTTAAACCTTCAAAATTTTGACTGTACACACTTTTAGATATATATATATATATATATATATATATATATATATATATATATATATATATATATATATATATACACACCTTTTAGTAATATAAAAATTCTCTTTTTACACCATGAGCAAATTCATTTTAGATCAAAATTTAAAACCAAAATACAAAGCACTATTTTTTCTTTTGTTAAATTCAAATATTCAAATGTAAAAAGTCACAGTTAAACCTCAAACACCATGATGGCATCTCATGTCTTTAATTATTAGATCATAAATGCACCATATATATTATTATAATGAGCTCTACATTTAACATCATTAAATTATTGTTTTTGACCACTTTGACTCCACTCGCACTATTAGATCAATCTGTACAAATATACATGAACCATTTGATCCTTATCCTTTACCTTTTATCAACATTAAACATCATGCACTTCTAGCCATCTCACTCAACACAAACCATTAAATCAATCTTGTATGATCACCTATGCACCATTGGAATTTCATTTGGTCCTGATCTTTATCTCTTGTAAAACTAATTGTGGGAACCATTACAATCTACTTGAAAGGCCAACTTTGGACCTCAATAACTTTTGCTACACTTAGATGCATGATCTAAAATTTAGACCATATGATCTCCTCACATATCAAAATAAAACCATGTATCAATATTCTCCTAGAAACTTTTCACATGCAATATATAATGCCACTAATCTATTCATTCAAATTTTTCTATCACAGAGCCAACTATTCCATGAACTGACTAAAAGGCCAACTTTGCACATCCATATCTTTAATGCACTTCATCACATGGTATAAAATTAGTGAAAAAAAAGTAGGAAAAAAATTGAACAACCCCATATGATCAAATTGTTTTGAAACTTCCATACATGTGAAATCTAACTTCATCAATATGCTTACTCATATATTCTTGCCACATGCAAATTTGGCTAAGTATGGGAAAACAATGTCAAACTATCTAGGAGCCCAACTTTTCACTGCATATATTTTTTCAAAATAAGTCAAATGACCTAAGATTTAGTGCATAATAAATAGGTATAATAATAAGCAAATCCATATGACCATTTACTCTTTAAACCTCAATGCATGTGAATTCTAACATCATCAACATGCTTACTCAACTCTATTTGAACATAAAAAAAACATTGTCAAAAAGTTTGATAGCCCAACTTTGTATCCACATATCTTTGACTACACTTCATCAGATGAATTGAGACTTAACACATAAAAACTAGGGACTAATTTTATCACAACCATATGACAACTCCCCCTTACTCATGCACATGTGGCAATAATGATGTCAAAAAAATATATATTCATATTTTTTCCACTAGACCCAAAAAATTCTAGATGAAAACTATGGACTACCAGATGAATTCCACTCATGCACATAAGCACTCAAAGCATATAAAAATTCTTATGGGATCTCTTGCACATTATCAATATACCATACTCATCCTTGGACATCTCTACGCTTGCCAAAACTAAAGATCAACCAAGCATACTAAGACAACCACATTGCACACTTTGGCACTTCATCCACTCACCTAGACACCTACATGAAATTTTCATACATAATTGAGAACTCTCCAATAATCTCCCCCTTTTTCATTGATTTCAACACCCAACATAAAACAATATACAACTCATATTCCTTCTCACTCTTCAAGCACTCTCACAACAAGAAATTTCTCCCCCTTTGACATAATGACAAAGTGGGTACAATATTATCTTAAAGTCCTAAAAATAAAACCAACAAAAGAGTACCATATTATAAATATGATACAAAATCCCCCTTACATTAAGCCTACCTCTTCTTGCCTTCACAACTTCCTCTTGATCTATGCCAACACTCTTTTCAACCAAGCACTACAACCAATGAAAAAATAACACACAAAAGATACTAAAATATGACGTAACTCACCAATAAACATCTGAGAGGGACTCCCCCTAAGTTCTCTGAGCCATTGTATATCTTTATAATCTTTAAATCTTCATACACCATGAAGAATCACCACATAGGCTTACTAACTTCTTCTTTCAAGACACCTCAGGGACTACAAATAGAAATTCATGCCACTCTCTAAATAAGAAACATGGTCTTATCTATCCTTATAACTCTAATTCAAACACTCGTTCCTTTTTCTTTTGGATAAACTCAATAAAAACATTACATCTTCATTACTAGGCCTATCTAGACTCCTTATAGCCCCACTTGGAACTTGTAGAGCTCACAAATTTCATAAGATGCACCTTAAATACTTCAAAATTCATATATGGATCACTATCATATGATCCCTAAATCACACCATTTTGCATTACCTGAATCATCCTATGTAACATACTTCCTTCACAAACCAACTTTCTAATTAGGCTTCCATCTTGATAAAAATATTAATAATTTGAGAACCAAAACCTTTAGATCTCTATGAATATTGATTTGATAAACCATTTTTACCATTAAATATATTAGTAAGCCTCAAACCTCAAATCATAAGGTAAAATAATTTTCTAGCATAGCCCAAAACTCTAGAATCTCAAAACAAATAGATTTAACAAACCTCATTTTGGTCAACAACCACCTATGTAACTTATTGTACACTTGGAGACAACCATTACACACTTATGGAACAATAATTGAACATCCAAACCTTTGGGAACCTTGACTTCCTATACCATGGCTTTTGACTTGCAATAAGATAGATAAACTTAAGAGCTCACAGAAACTTCCAAAAGGCACAAACAAGATCAGCAAGACATAGAACCACCTATAACATATCAAAAAGAAGTGCACAAAACTTTTTTATCACAAAATATTCATGACACTCCCTCATCCTTAATTATACACCTGGAAACTACCATTCCATACCTATAGACCTTGCACACACTATCAACATTCTTTAGGCTAGTTTTTCAAAAACTAAGAGTAAACATGACACACAAGTATGTCAATCAATAAAGTCCTTCATAGTAAGCCAACACATCTTATCATGACCTTATTTATATTGAAACATCAAACAAGACCCAACCAACATCCACCATGCTTCCTCTTTTTCTAAAAGTGTCTTCTTGAAGTTAAGAGAAAGACACCCCTTTTGACATAGTGAGACTAAAAGTCCAAAAACTATGGAGAGTCCCATATCTCAATAATCTCATCTAACTTGTAGTCATAATTGACTTTAAATGAATCCTTGACTTCATTTTTTCTGTATATTTTTTAATAAATTTTGTCAACAAAAACTCTTGACTTTACTTCATGTCTATCATGGCAAACAAACCATCTTTGGTCTCAGTCTAATCTCTTATAATATGATTAGGTTTACATGCCCATTTGTGACCTCATCCTTTCACAATAGGAGCTCCATACACCTTATATTGATTTTGAAACTCATTCAATATATTCTTGCAATACCTATACATGTGACCAACTCTATGATAACTAAAATAAATAAGATCATTTATACTTTTTGGTTGATGATGATTGTGATCTTCTTTTTCTATCTAGTCAAAAGACAAATTATCCTAGTTGTTATGTATCTTCTTCATAGCTAGTTCCTTCTTTATTATATTAGGAAGTCCATCTTGATCATGATTATCTTTCATAGTCTTGGGTCTTAATACCATTGAGTGAATTTTAGGAGCATCTTTCTTCTTATCAAAACTTGAGTTCATATTCAAACTATTCTTGTAGAATTTGGCAATATGTCATAATTTATTGAAACTATAAAAAACAATAACATTAAATGTACTTCTTCACTGATCTGAGATATGATTTATCCAAGACCAATTTCTTCTTCTTCTAAGGATCCATGATAATGCATACTTGACTAATTTCCTTCTATATTCATTAGCTCTATGACCATACTTATTACATGTATAATAATGACCATGGAATAAACTAGAATACCTTGAAGAATTTGGTTGTCTAATAGACCTTCTTGCATTCTCCTTGACATACTCAGGCTTCTCATGCTTCTTTTCAAGTTTATCTAAATTGATTACAATAAGCTCATGTTGACTCTTTAAGGACTCCATCTCAATCTTTAGTTGAGTGTACTCATCTTCTCTTGATTTTAGATTTTCATTTGTAGTCTTTAATTGGTCCTCAAGAATACTAATCTTCTCTTTATCCTCTTTGGCCTTATTGGCCATGTCTTTCAATATATATGCTTGCATTTCAATAGACTTGATCTATTCTTGATACTTATTTTTCTCTTTATTGGACATGCCTAACAAACTTCCCTCAAGAAAATTAACTTGTACTTCAAGATATTTGATCATATTACTCATTTTATGATTCATCTTCTTCTACTCCTTTAGTTCACTAAGTGTTATCATGTGTTTAACTTTTTGATCAACTTATTATTCTTTGTCATCTTCTCTACTATTTTGGATTAGTATGAATAAAGTTAGAGGATGGTGGTGATTTTTAGATGAAAATAGGGTAGATGTAATGGGTTAGATGAAAAAGGTTGAAAAAGATGAGTATAGATTGGTAGTGGGATTGACTTTGACAACTAAGTAGGCATGATAATTGTATTTTTTGGCAAGCCACAAGTAGATATAGATGAGGGATTACCTCCATAAGATCTTTGTCAAGGTTTAGTATGTGATGAATGATGATGAGTGGAGATACATAGAGGAGGTTAGCCTAGGGGCCATAATACATTAGCAGTGCCTATTGTGAGATATGGCTATAATCATGGCACTCATTGAGAGATGGGACCTAACCACAAACACACTTTTGTTGCTAACGAGAGAGATGACTATCCTCCTAGAGGATATTTAGTAAATTTCATAGCTACCATTTGGGGGGAGTCAATTTATCATATAAAGAGTAAGGAGTGGAACTGCCACATGGACCTTATCTATGGAGTGGATTGGGTCTAGGATAGGTATCATGCAAGTGGGTTTTGTTATGGGCCATTATACCAGAGAGCCCCAAGTGATAGATGTTTATTAACTATGATGATGATGGGGATGTCTTTATTTATGATACCAAATTTAAGTAGTAGCCAATTCCCTTGTATACTTTTGGAAGTACTAGTGGAGATGTTGCTGGGGAGGTCTATGTTTGGTTGGGCTCCCATATTATTAATGAATATCTATAGGGAGATTTAGTATTTTAGAACACATAAGTAGTATAAGATCATCATAATTTTTATGCTTCATTATTGGGCATATGAGTATATATAAGTTTTGAGACCTTTGCGGCTACCATGGGATGGCTTTGCATAGATAGACTACAGAGTGGGTTTCATGAGGTGGAGAGGAGATTATGCATTGACAAGGGTTGGTGGTGACACTAGGGACATAGAGTGGTTTATAGGTGCTTTGGAGGGTTTGGTGGTAGGTGAAATAGTGTGGAGGCTATATGTGATTTGGCTAAGGTGGACAGGGTATAGCTACCACACTATCATTATAGAGCTAGTGCTAGATATATAGGAGATAGGATGGTGAGACTAAGCTTATCCAATTAGACTAAGTGTAGAGGTAGTTTGGCCTCATACAGGGGATCCCACTAGATTTTCCATGATATAGGAGGGAGGATTATAAGTTCTTACTCCTAGAGCCACATCTATAGGATGTTGTTTTAGACCATTAGAGTTGCTAGTGAGATCTATGATAGATGATGCAAGTATTGTAAATGATTATACAACTGATTTAACAATTTTGGGAATATTTATGTATTATTCCTAATTTATTTAAAGCGTATAAGTAGTAAAATTAGTAAATACATATTCAATAATTAAGATACTAATTTGTGTAATTTAGGTTGCAAATTTTTATTTTCTAAAAATAGTAATAAGAGGGAGAAAATAAGACTTAACTAAAAACTGACTGATATAGCTCAGATATGGTCTGATATTCACTATGTAAGACTAGGACACTATCATAAACTAAGATTTGACATTCATTTTATGATTAGATAGGAGCACCAAAAGTGGATAGGATTGGCACTAACACTGTAGTCCACCTCTTCCACTATTGTCTTAAGGATATAAGCTTTTTGGGTTTTGTTTGCTATGTTTGTGTGACCCTGTTTATGAAGTTTTAGTAGTCAGAATTATATAGAGATCCTTTTAGAGTATATTTTATCTTCAAACCCTATACTCCATTGTGCTTTGACTAATTTTGAGAAAGAATGGGTGGTTATTGTGTGTAAGATTTACTTAATGTGTATCCACACCCCTTGTGTGGGAACACTACCTACATACCAATACTCTGAAGAGGGATCAAGCCATATGTAGTTCTCCCACTTGATGTGCTTTTTGAAATAGTATGTATAAAGATGAAAAATGCTAAGCTAGATGTGATTAAGGTGGCTAGGGACTAGTGTAAGGATTTAAATAGGCTTGTAAGTATATTAGCTAGTTGTATCTAGAGAATAAGGAATATTGCTTGAGCATTCTTATTTGCTTAGTGATAATTACCAACCTTTTTCTAAATGATCTTTTAATGGGATTTTATAGGGATCTATTGGTCATGGGTTGAATATGCTTGAGTTAGGATAATAAGGAGAAGGATGGGGAACTACAAGGAATTGACCATTGGGGCCAAAATTAGACTTAGATAAGAGTGTTGAAATTGGATAAGAGTGGCACTGATGTTATAGTCAAAGTGTGGCACTATTATCATGAGTTAACAGGACCTAGGGGATAGATTAGTCATGGAAAAAGGGGTCTGGCTTAGCTAGGATAAACTCTGAAATGTTATGGATGTATATGAATCAATGAAAAGATGCCTATGAGGGTCATAAGAGCAAGCAAGAGGGACCTAAGGGTTAGTGTCATTAGCCACACTCAAGTTAGCAATTTTTGCATTTTATATGACTACATTTTCCCTCCCTTTATTCTAATGATGCAACAAAGTAAAGTACTAGGATAAAAGAAGAATAGAAAGCATACATAAACTTACTTGTAAGTGTGAATCTCATGAAGCTATGTGATGTTGTTTGTACATAGAGAGAGCATGCTATGAAGTATGAATCTACAAAAAAACAAAGAGTAGATCAGTTCTTACTAGATACATTATATCTAAAATAAGAATGTAAAAAAATTGGGTAAGAGAGAAGAAGAGAAAGGAATGAATACACCTCACCAAATATGCAAACCAATACAAAACCTATTGTGTTATTAAATGATGATAAGTGATACTAAGTGATGTTGGGTATATGTTGTACCAAGAGTGATATTGTGAATAGAGCTAAGTGCTCAATTCCCCAAGAGTGGCTCAAAAATGCAAAGGATGTCCCTTTGGCTCCATTTTTACCCACTAAGTGAATCTAGGTGGTCATGAGTGTGTTAATTGATGTCTAGACTATGTGTTTAATCCCTATGTATAGGTGGCTCAAGAATACAAAGGCTAATTAGTCCTTTAGCTTCATCATTGCCCTATGAAGTGAAGTTATGAATTGATATTGGTATGGATGTGCATGTTGTATAAGATGTATTTTTAATCCCATGAATGTATTTTGATCTGATAATGTTGGTGTGGATAGCCAAATGTATGATAAAAACTATGCCACTCTTGGGCACTCTGAAATATGGAGATTAGGCTTCTATGAAAGCCATTCCAAAACTAGTGCACTAGGATTATATGAAAGCCACTCCAAAATGTGGAGGTTAGTCTCATATGAAAGCCAATCCAAAATTATTCCAACCACCTATAAATAGAATAAGACACGTAACTACTGATAATGCTTGGGTAATGCTAAACTTAAAAAGAAAAGAAAACAAATGTGCCATGCACATTACCCCCAATCACTAGTGTCTAGAACATGGATTATGATCTGAAATTTATACCAAATTCCATATCTAAACTTGGAAGTTAAATCCATCATCTTGTGCATGATTTCCCCTATATCTATATTATTTGAGTAAAAGTGTATTGAAAACTACTAATTCTAAAATGGTATGATTGTACAAAATTGTATTTGAACCTACTTTTTTACCTACTTTTGGTAGGTTTGGTTTTTTTTTATTTGGATAGGACCACCAAAAATGGATAGTAGTGGCACTAACACTATATTCCAATCTTGGTACTATTGTTTTAGGCCAAATATGGTAATGGTTTTATCATTTTCACTATCTACCTAGTCTGTTTTGACTGGTTTGATGTCTAATTACTATTCTGGGTGTTTTGAATGCTAGATTTTTATTTTTAGGAGCTCTGATCTCTATGACAAAACCCCTATTTTTCCCCCTTTTTTGAGAGTAGTAATGAATACCCTACAATGATTACTCTTAGAATAAAGATCCCTACAAGTGTGTTATGTTGTAAACATACATGATATAGCAATGATAATCGATAAGATATCTCAAGATATAGCATGGTTTGTAATGAGATATTGTTAGATCAACACGGGTATGCCTAGATAGATATAATAATGTAATAGCATGTGTAGTGTACTAAGCTAGAACTAGAAGTCTAGTTAGTTTTTAGTTTTTAGTTGGCAAGGAGGGATAGAGCATGATGTCCATGATGGTATCCAATATATCAAGATAATACATGATTTAGATTATGGCATTGGAAATAATTGAAAATAAATCAAGAAACAAACACACAAGGCAACAAGAAAGAAGCATACAAGGGTGGCCAAGGGGCCAATCAAACAAGGGACATAGTCACTTAAACTAGAAGGCAAACATACAAGGTATGTTCAAATTCCACATGCACATATAATTGAAAACAAGCAAGGTTAGATTGAAATCCACAATCACATAGAAGATTATAGGAAAAGGATATTGGCAAATGTCCTAAGGCACACACATGAATATAAGTAAAGGACATTAGAAAATATCCAAAAGCACATACAAGAGACAAACATGAACTAATAAATGTATACAATATAGCTATTCTAAGAAATAAAGTGAATCATGTAAATACTTGAAATACAATCACATCTAACTAATCAAAGCAAGAAATGAAAGTATGCAGAATATGTTAGTACAAAACTAGGTATATTTTAAGAAATACATAAGCTATATATACTAGTGAGATGTTGATATAGTAATCTATGTAATCTAGTAATTAATGTACATCAACATGATAACTAGAGTGTGTGTTGTAGGAATGACATAACTTAGATGGTGTAGTCATGTAGAATTTGCCCCCATTGGGTATGTATATTGATGTATGTCCCAATGTAGAAGTAGGATACCCCATCAATGGGTAGAGTGAAGCAATCAAACAGTTGGATGTCAATGTACACACTCAAAAGAGATCAAGTGAATCATGTAATGTAGATAAATTGACAAACAATAGCATAGAACAACAAATGTAAATTCTAGCATAGAAGTAAAAATGTAAAGCATAGATGATGCATACAATAAAAATATTTTTGGTGTTTTGAAATATTTAAATGTTTTTGTATTTTGAAATTTTATATTATTTTTGTATTTTTGATATTTTGATATATGTACAATCAATCATATGAAGACTATGTAAAATAATTTGAAAAAAAGAACTATGTAAAAGTAATTTTGCAAAATTATATACAATACAATGTGTGAAATGAAATGCTAGACATAGAATCTACATAGATTCATAATATTCATTAGATTTTTAATTTTATTTCCTTTAAGTGAGGCTAGATGATACACTTTAGGGCTAATATTTTTGGTAATAATATATGGACCTAGCCAATTTGGTTTGAATTTTCCTTTGATTTCTTCTTTGGCATTGACATTGCAAAGATTTGCTTTGAGAGTGAGATCATTAATTTTAAATTCTCTAGTTTGAACTCGTTTATTATAGGATTTTTATATACATTTTTGGTAGATTCATAGATGTTTTGTTGCTTGAATATATGTATGGTCTAACTACTAGAGCTGGTGTAGATGTTTTTCATGATACTGGTCATCAGTGAGAATAACTTTAAGGGAGACACGAAAATATGGGATTTATAATTCCAATGGTAAAAATTCTTTTATGCCATAAACAACTGAATAAGGAGTGGCTCCTATGGGCATGTAGATACTTGTGCGATATACCCATAATGAAAATACTACTTGATTGTTCTAATCATCTCCAAATTTTGTCACTATTTTTCTCAAAATGTTGATGGTTTTATTGGTGGACTCTGCTTGACCATTTCCTTGTGGGTAATATGGAGTGGAGAATGTATTTTTAATCTTATATTTTATGAAAAATATCTTGACAATTTTTTTCTTGAATGATGTTCCATTATCATAAATGATGTTTTGAGTAAGCTGAAGTGTGAAATATTATGAGTCATGGAAATTTGCAAATGTCCTCACTTGTAGTATATTGAAGTGGAATGGATTCTACCCAGTTGGTAAATTATTTTGTGGCTATGATTATGAATTTATGTCCATTAGTAGATTTAAGGTTAATTTTTCTAATAAGATCAAATCCCCATAACATGAATGGACATGTAGAGATAATAGGCTATAATTGTTGTGATGGTGCATGTTGTAAGTTACTATGTCATTGATATTTATCACATAGTTTTACATATTGTATACATTCATCTTCCATGGTGGGATAGTAGAAACCTTCTCAAAGCAATTTGTGTTGCATGGATTTTCCATTGAAGTGGTCACCACACTCATTATTGTGTATCTATGTAAGAGCAATTTTAGCTTTTATTGATGTCAAACATCAAAGCAATTATTCATCGAAGGATTGTTTAAAAATTTATTCACCAATGATTACATAAAAAAGTGATTATTTATGTAACATGAATTTATCATTTTGAGAAAAAGTGTGTGGTGTAATATATTTGTTTAGAAATTTATAGATATTAGAGAACCAATCTGGAGTTATAGAACTATATGTAGTGGCTAGAATGGATAGTGCAATTAAATCCATGTTGGATATTGATGATGATTGTAATAATTTAATTGTGAAAATAGATTGATCATCATTAATGTCAATATGAATAAAATATGTAGCAATTTATATTGCCTCTACATGTTGATTATCTTTTCTTGGTATACTTTATATAGAAAAGTGTCAAACTATGATGATAAACATTGTACCATGTTTTAGTATGGAATAAGATGTTCTTCTTTTGTCTAATAGACATCATTGACTTGGTTAACCACAATTTGGGAATCACCAAAGACTTGAATAAATCTAATTCAGAGAGACTGGGTGGCATATAGACCTCAAATAAGTGCTCATACTTTGGAGTGTTATTATTGCAGGAGAAACTTAATTGATATGTAATAGGATCTATGTGACCAAAAGGGTCGACAAAGATAATGCCTACCCATGTATTATATGTGTACTAATAACCATCGAAGAACATGGTCTAAGTATCAGAATGAGTAGAATAGGTAGTGAAATCATCTCTAAATGTGTCACTAATAGGATTAGTGTCTAGGAGTGGTGTAGCTACCAAATGGTCTGCAATGATTTGGACCTTTATTGATTTTTGGAGAACTATTTTTAAGTCAAAATATATTAATAACATGACCCATTTTATGATGCAATTAGAGAGATGTGGTTTTTCCATGAGAAACTTCAATGGATCTAATTTTGTGATAACTTGAGTCTCATTATTTACCATGTAATGTTGAAGTTTTTGTGTGGCAAAAACTAGTGCTCAACATAATGTTTCTATCATAGAGTAATTTTTTTTGTAATCAACTAATGTATGACTGATGTAATAAACTACTCATTTAGTGTGTTGATCATTATGTTGTGCTAAGAGTGTTCCTAATGCATTGTCTATTGCTGAGATATATAGTAGGAAAGGTCTATTAGAGATAGGTGGTAATAAGATAGTTAGATTAAGAAGATATTGCTTGATTGTGTCAAATCTTTCTTTACAGGCTTGGTCCTAGACAAACTTTGTATCTTTTTTTAGTAATCGAGTGAATGATTGAGTTTTATCAACAAGCTAAGCTACAAAATGGTGGATTACTTGGATCTTGCCTTATAAGGATTGAAGTTGCTTTAAGTTCATAGGAGGTGGCATGTTTATGATTGCTTTGACTTTCTTAGGATCAACCTCTATTCCACACTAATAAATAATGAAATCTAAGAGTTTTCTTGATGTAACTCCAAACACACACTTTTTTGGGTTCAATCAGACATTGTATTATTTGAGCCTTTGAAAGATATTTCATTAATCAATAGAGTGATGTTGTCATTATTTGGATTTAGTTAAGATGTCATCAACATAATCTTTGATAGTATGGTGAATCAAATCATGAAATATATGTGTCATGGTACATTGGTATATGGCTCCTACATTTTTTAATCTAAAAGGCATGATAATGTAACAAAATGTACCCCAAGGTGTTATAAAAGATGTATTCTCTTGATCTTCTTCAACAATTTATATTTGGTTTTATCTTATAAAGCCATCCATAAAAGATAACATTTCATATCCAGTTGTGAAATTGATGATCTTTTCAATATTAGTAAAGGAAAATCATCTATTGGGCATGCTTTATTTAAATCATCAGAATCAAAACAACACTAAATTTGTCTATTGGGTTTGACCATGGGGACTATATTGGAAACCCATTAAGGGTGTGTTATTGGTTGAATGAAACTAGAATCTAAGAGGCATTGGATCTCATCTTTGACTAAGAGATCCAACTTAGAATGCATTTTACAATTTTTTTGTTTAACTAGTTTAGCATCTGGGTATAAAGGAATTTGATGAACTATTATGGATGTATCAATTCTTGATATATCTAAGTAATACCAAGAAAAGAGTTCTATAAAATATGTTAAGGTTTGATGAATATATATATACATATATATATATATATATATATATATAAAATTCCTCTCAAATGGTAGAGGCTAATAAAATAATGCAGGGATCTTGATCAGTTCCAAAATTAAATTTAACTATTTCTTTGTTAAGCAATGTGAAACAATCAAGTGTGTAGGGAATGGTAGGAATGGTATCATCTAAATCAACTGGTATATCTTGTGGAGAATCTAGAATTTCTCCAAAGTATGAATGGGTATTTGTATGATGAGGAAATATATTTTTATGATATCAAGATGGAAGGTCCTCATATGTTCCAATAAATTGTAGGAAGGATTCATCATTTAAAAATTCATCTAATGTGAGCATGTCTAGTGAAATTGCATCAACAATGAAATCAGGATAGATCAATGGTAATGTTGATGTATGATTAATGGTGTGGTCTATTGGTGTAGTGGGTGGAAAAAACATTATATGCTTTGAAGTGGTGGAATAAGGCTTATTATGAAAGTGGGTAAATTGATATCCTAGCCCTTATGTTTCATGTTGTGTAGATGCCTCGATAAGATTGATGATTCCTTGTTCATGATTTCCAAGACCTTTACCATGATATCCCATCTTATTAAGACATTTAAGTGTGAAAGGAGAGGTAAAATGGTGATGTGGTGTTGATGCTATTAAATAACTTGGATTTTGTTAATGTGTTGCATGGTCTGAAGGCACATTGTGAATAATAGGTTGTGTTGGTATATTGCCAAGATTAAAGTGTGAAATATAATTTTGTGGAGTTTTGGTAACTTGGTAGTATTTAAAAGGTTTGTTATCTATTGGGCATGTGTAAATGTAGACTTTGTGACTAAATTTTAAATAAGCATAGAGTTTATAAGGGACCACACACATATCATGAATCTAAGGCTGACCAAGTAATACATTATAGTTGAGGTCATTTGGCATGACTTGGCAAGTATTTGGTAGTATCTTAGGCCCTAAGGTAATATTGAGTGTTATTTGACCCATGAATTTTTTTGGAATGTTGTCAAAACCTTTGATGTTCATATCAAAATAGTTGAGATCTTGAGGTTATATATTAGGACATTTAAGAAAATAAATGTTGAAAATGTTGAGTCCTAAACCATTATCAACTAATACCCTTTTGACCCCCACATCATTAATTCTTAATTGAATATATGTATAGGTAGACATTGTTCAATGATATGGTGTGGGAGTAGATCCTCTTTCTTGAAGGAAATATGTTCTTTATTCCATTGCATGGTGTTGAGGATAGATGCAATATAAGTTGGTTTGAGAAATAGGAATTCTAGTATTTTGAATGGCTACATATAACACATCTTTGTAAATATCTAATTGTTGAAACAGCTTGAGAACTAAAACTATATAAAAAGGGGTGTTAACTTGAGTGATAAAGCTATATCCATGGGTGTAATCAACCTACCTATCTTCCAAAACTTGGGTAATACCATGTACCATGTGATCTAATATAGGCATATATCTAATAGTAGGTTTAGGATAAGAGCTTGATGTACCAAGTTTGAAAGGAGGGATAGATATAACTGCTAGTGTTTGCTTGTGCCTAGTAGTGATAGAGAGATCCTCTAAAGTAGCCAAGGATTTATATGCATCTAAGTAGAAAGCGTGAATGTGTAATTAAATGCATGAAATGTGAGTAATGAATTGTACAATAATATGTTTATAACAAATATTCCATAGGAGAGATAGCAATCAAGGGATAGAGAGTATGAAATTGTGCATGAATGTATAGAAAATTTTGACATGAATCATAACATTTCTAACATTCCATATGAAAGATAGAAAGAAAGTGATAGAGAATATGAAATTTTGCATGAATGTATAGAAAATTTTGACATGAATCATAACATTTCTAACATGTTTATCATGATAATCTTGAAAAATTTTCCACATGAGTGTGAGAGAGTATGCAAAAGGAATATTAAAATTTTGTGCATGTTTAGTAATGAATTTTTAAATATCATCCCTTATTATAAAAATTAAGCATGAAATTTAAAGAATGAAGCTTTGCACTAACATATGGTAAACTTTATCATTCATTTACATGAGAGGACCAATGATTGTCTCCTTATTTTTACAAGAAATGTTAGCAAAATTTGTAAATAAGTGAGATCCATTTTTTTGAAATCTAATTTTTAGAATGTAAGGTGATAACTCAAAAAGAAATAGGACCTAGTATATGCAACTAGGGTTTGAAAGATAATTATTTTGATCTTTAATATGATATTTTCAAATTTAATGTAAATTTTTGAGTTAGATATGCAAGGAAAAAATCAAAATTTTATTAGAAAATTTGTGATTTAACAGGACCTAGTATATGCAATTATGGTTTTGAAAAATAAATGTTTTTTAAAATTACTATTGAATTTTAAAATTTGAAGTGAATTTTTATTTTAATATGCTAGTAAAAAATTATAAAATTATTGGAAAATTACTAGGAAAATATTGGGACCTAGTATGGGCAACTAGGGTTTGAAAGATAATTATTTTAAAATTACTATGAAAATTTAAAATTTAATACTATTTTTTAATTTTATTATGTAACTAAAAAATTAGAAAATATAGGAAAAATTAGTAGGAAATGTATCCTAGGTTTTTAGGGTTTTTATGTACAAATGAAGTAAGTCAGGTTCACCAAACAATTTAACAAATTTGGGAATATTTGTGTATTATTCCTAATTTAGTTAAAGGGTCTAAGTAGTAAAATCAATAAATAAATATAAAATAATTAATATATTGATTTATGTAAATTAGATTACAATTTTGTCTTTTATAAAAATAGTAATAAGAGGGAGAAAATAAGACTTAGCTAAAAATTGACTAATATGACTGAGATAAGGTCTGATATTCACTGTGAAAGACTGTGATACTATGGAAAACTGAGATCTAACCTTTGTTTTATGATTAGATATGAGTGTGAAAGTATATAGGAGTGGTACCGACGCTTCACTAGATTTACATGACTCTGTCTATGAAGTTTTGATAGCTGGAAGTTTCTAGAGCTCTTTATAGAGCATATTTTCTATTCAAACCTATACTCCATTATGCTTTGACTAATTTTGAGAAATAGGGGGGTTAGTGTGTGTAATATTCACTGAATGTGTATCAATACCCCTTGTGTGGGCACACTACCTACATACTAATACTCTAAAGAGGGATTGATCCATATGTAGTTCTCCCACTTGATGTGCATTATGCAATAGTGTGTATGAAGATGCAAAATGATAAATTAGATGTGCTTAAGGTGGTTAGGGATTGGTGTAAGGATTTGAATAGGCTTGTAAGTATATTGGTTGGTTGTATGTATAGAATAGGGAAGATTTCTTGAGTAGTCTTGCTTGTATTCTTGTTTGCTTAGTGAAAATTACCAACCTTTTTCCAAGTGATCTTTAAATGGGATTTTATAGGGATCTATTAGTCATGGGTTAAATGTGCTCAAGTTAAGCTGATAACAAGATGGATGGAAAACTGAAAGGAATTGATTATTGGGGATAAAATTATACTTGGACAAGAGTATTAAAAGTAGATAAGAAAGGTACCAGTGTTATAGTCCAAGTGTCGTGCTATTATCCTAAGCTAATAGGACATGGGGGGATGGATTAGTCATGGAAAAAGGGTTTTGGCTTAGATAGGATCAAGTCTAAAAGGCTAAATATGTTTGAGAATTAGTGAAAAGATGCTTGTGAGGGTCATGAGAGCAAACAAGAGTTACCTAAGGTTTGGGTGTCATTAACCATGCTCAAGTTATCAATTTTTACATTTTATATGACTATAATAACATGGTACTAGGCTTGATATGCAGCAACTAATTTTGGATGGGGTGACATGGATCAAAAACCCATGGATATGGATCTTACTAGGGCATAAACATAAGATGGATAGGTGATAGTAGCACAAGTAGTGGTACAAGCATAGATTACTAGCTTACAGGGATAGGTGGTCATGTTACATGATCAAATCATCGCCCTACAGGGTCAAGTGGCCACCTTAATTGGAGAGTGAGATCAGGTGAGGATCTCTCTTAGGTTAGTGACATAGGAGAGAGATTCATTGAGATAGAGGGTATCAGTGGCCATAATAGTCATAAGAAGACCACCTAACATAGTTTTTTAGACATGATACTTAGCCACCATTGAGGAGATAAGATATTATGATGTGATAGTGATAACATAGTTGCCATTGGAGATGAGATATGGAAAGTATAGGGCCAATTTAGCAAGTGATCCATCTATAACTACTCCAAGATAGTGGGCCTTGATAGTGGGGTAGGCAAGGATATCATAGGGACCATAACCAAATGGTAGTGTAGGTGTAGGTGCAGATGGGGCCAATGGTAGTCATGTCCTAAGGGCTTGATAGAGGAGATTATATGATGTATATGTTCTTAATTTTGATATCAGCCTACGTGGTGATGATATGAGATGTATATGAGAGATATTGATTCATTATTCTATGTAATTCTTGTATTATGATGTATACTTCATTGATATGTATGACTTATATGATGATTATGTTGTATGATGTTCATGATTATATAGATGTTCATAATGTTCATGATGATATATAGGTTGATTATGTTTATGATGAGATAAATGTAGATTATGGTTAAGATGTGGTTATGACGATATGGATTATGGATGAGATGTTGAATACTTGACACTTATGAGATGTTGGCTTGTTGATCTAGGCATGTGATGATGTGTAATGATGTGCATGTTTTTGGCATTTGATGTAAATGATTATGAATGAGTAATGATTTTATTTATGATGTGACTTGGCATTCAAACTTAGATAGGAATATAAACCACTTAGCCATATGATGGTTTTGGTATGGTTTAGAGTGCATGTACTTAAGTGGGTTGGTGTTAGTGATGAAATAGGTTTTATGATTAAGAAAGTAGTGATGAAGTTTCGAGGCCATAAGGACTAAGGCAAGGCAAAGTTTATTAAGATTAGTATACCAAGTCTCATATTATATAAGTGTACATCAAATGTATTAGATAGATTATTCTTTGTTATATTCATCATGATGAGCAAGCATTTCCCCTAAGGAATGGTCTATGGTGGATATAAAGGTAGAAGGGTTGGTCCTTTTTAGGAGGAATAAGAATAGGTGGATAAATAAGGTACTCCTTGATTGAATCAAAGGCTTGTTGACAATCCTTGGTCTACTTAAAAGAGTTGTATTTATTTAGGAGATGGTGAAAGGGTTGACATCTATTTCATAGCTGGGAGATGAAGTGATGGATGGATTGGAGCTTCCCCTATAGGCTAAAAAGTTGCTTAAGGTTATTAAGAAGAGGCATATCCAATATTTCTCTAACTTTGGTGGGGTATAATTCAATTCCTCAAAAAGAGATGATAAAGCCAATAAGCTTTCTTGATAAGACCCCAAGAATGCATTTCTTAGGGTTGAACCTAACATGATAATAGATTAGTCAGTCAAAGATGATTGTAAGAACGGATAGGTGGTCATTTTGATGTTTGGATTTCTTAAGGAGGTTATCCACATATTCTTATACAATTTTATGGATGAGATCATGAAATATGTAGGTCATGGCATGTTGATAGGTTTCTCTAGAGTTCTTCAGACCAAAAGGCATGACCCTGTAACAAAAGGTTCCCTATGGAGTGATAAAAGAAGTTTTATGTTGATATTTGGGGGCAATCAAAATTTTATTATATCCTAAAAAACCATCCATGAGAGATAATATCTTGTGGCTAGCTGTAAGATCAAAACATTGGTTGATGTTTGACAAAGGAAAGTCATCCTTTGGGAAATCAAGGTTGAGGTCACAAAATTTGATGCAGAGGAAAATTACCCCTATGTATTTGGTAATGGGAATGATGTTATAAACCCATTTTGGATACTTAATGGGCTAAATGAAATTAATGGATAAGAGATACTGAAGTTCTTCTTTGACAAGAAGAGTTATGTGAGGATGTATCTTATGAACCTTTTTCCATAATGGTTTAACCTCAAAATGAGTGATAATGCTGTGGAGGGAAATAAAAGGGTTAATGCTAGGGATATATTGATAGGACCAAACAAAAACTATGCTACAATCATGAAGGAAAGAAGGGTAATCTTATTGCTCTATGGAATTTAAAGATTGGCTGATTTTGAGGATACAAGGGTTATCCTAAGTACCCAAGTTGACATCAATGGTGGATTCATTTAGCATGATTTGATTCTCATGAGGAAGGGATTTATGAATAAAATAATCCTCGAAACCAAGGTAGGTGAGAATGAAATCATCTTCTTAATGTTGGATGGTATTGATAGTAGGAAAATCTTGCTCTATCATTTCAAGATGAATGAGAGGAAGAGTTTTAGAATGGTCATCCTTTTGATAGGTCAAGGGCCCTAAACTAACAATATTGATAAAAAAAATTATATGTAATGATATCAAAGTCTTTAATCTTTGAGGTACATGAGGTTGGTGATGAGGGAAGATCTTCATCGATGGTGGTGATGGGTTTTGGTGAGGTGGGTTCTTATAGTGGTATAAACCCAAGGTTGAATAAATCATGAGGTTTTTGGGTTTTTATTATGGGTAGATCATGAGATCCATATTCATAAAGTCTAAGGCCAAACCCATTCCAAGCACACCTATAAAGCTAATATTTCATAAAGGTTGGTTTGTTGAGATAAGAGAAGTTCGATGTGAATGGTCAGATGGACAAGATAGTGGTGAGAGTGAGAAGTGGTTAATCAAGTCCCCCATAGATGAAATTTATTGGATGTTATGATCATAGGAAGGGTCATGTTTAATGTTCCCATACTCTTATAGAGTAGGAATAGCATAAAAGGCTAAAAGGAAATATTCCCCAAGGGAGAGACATTGAAATGTGGATTCAAAGGGGTCCTCTATGAAAATTTGAGAAGAAGGGATAGATGAGATAGTTTAAGCTTCATCACTATTGTGGGTGGGAGTGTTGCTGGGTTTGGTTGGTGGTGAGGTAGAGTTGTTAGTAGTTGATTTTGAGGTGTATGAGGGAGGAATAAAAACATCATTAGGCCAATATGTCATATTGAAAGAGGTAAAAGGACTGGGGTCAGCTTTGATGGTAAAAACTTGACCTTCATGTTTAAATTTGACACATTGACATAAGGTAGAAGGGACACAACTCATGACATAGATCTAAGGGAATCTAAGTAACACATTATATTAGAACTTTCCCTCTACAATGTAAAATAGTTTGGGAATGGCTTGAGGTCCCAAGTGAATATGGAAGACCACTATCCCCAAGGTAGTGGCCATGGTATCAATGACAAAGTGAAGGATCACTATGCTTTCTAACATGATGTTTTTAGGGAGCTAAAGTTGGTCATAAGCATGGGAGGAGATAATGTTGATGCTGACTCCTCCATAAATAATCACCCTTTTGATGTAGGTTTGATTGATGTATGCATTAATGAAGAGTGGAGGATCAAGATCCTTAGAATGGATATGAGGTATTTTAAAATCCTAAAAGGTGACAAAGGTAGAAAATTGGAAGGCTTTGATAAAGGGTGCAATAGGTTGAGGGTCATTTAGTTGAACCTTTATATATTACATAGCCTCTATCAGTGTTTGATTATGGTGGGGTGAGGTTTTGATTAGTTCATAAAGGCTCATCTTCCTTAGTGCTTGGTAAAGATATTTCAACACTATCCACTAGATGTATGTAGAAAGGTTAGAAGGGGAGACTCCCAAAATAGATACCTTGGGTTTTGGTGGTGGCATAATTGAAGGTATAGGTTTTTGGGTTTGGTTAGAAGGTTGAGGGGTTGAAGGGTATGTCCAAAGAATGAAAACTTTGGTTTTTCCCTTGTCCTTCTATTAGACCCATGATCAAGTAACCATATGAATAGTGTCAATAGGGGGATTTTTCAAGTTTGATGGTTTCTTCAATTCCTCCTCCTCACTCTTGGGTGAGAGTAGGGGAGTAGGTAAATGTTGGATAGGTTGGGTTGATGATTGGATTGGTAATGGGGGTAAGAGAAGTTCATCTAATAACAGATCATCCTTATCATATAGGCTATGAACAAGTGCTTGGAGAAATTTTCAATCCTCTGTGTCATGTCTTGGTGCCCTATGGTATACATAGATCAAGTTTACATTGAACCAAGAGGGTTTGGTATTGGAAGGGTAGAATGGTTTGATAGGTGGTAAGCTAATGGAAGAAGTTTTCAAAAATCTTTGTAGGATAGTTGAGTAAGATTCATCCAAAGGTGTTGAAGGTAATGAGTTTATAGTTTTAGGGATGAGAGCCTTCTTAGAATAAATTTTCATCTTATAAGTTGTAGGTGGAGGGATGGTTTTAGTTGGTGGTTAGGATTGCTTAGTTAGGGTTGATTTTGAGGTAAATGATTTTGAAAGTGGAATATTTAGATGATGAAGGGTTGGATATAGGTGGAAAAGTAGAGGTGGATAGGTTATTTAAGAATGAAGGAGAACTAGATGATTTGGTAGGGGTAGGTTTAGATAGAGAAAGGGGGGATGGTTTACTAGAATAAGAATAGGTAATTGGGATGGTATAAGGATGGGGCCCTAAAATAGAAGGTAAGTGGGAAGGAGGTGGTATGGATCTAGTTCAAGGTTGAGGTTTGAGCAGCTCTACCTTATTAATTGGTTTAGTTGGGGGTTTCTTTGGTGGACTAGATGGAGTTAAGTCCAACTTCAAAGAGGTGTGAATTTGAATAGGTGTGGGAAGAATTCCTATATTCTTATTAAGTTTGGTGAGAGAGGCATAAGGATATTTGGTAATGTCAAATGGAGTTAGTTGGGATGGTTTGCCTATGCTTTTGGAGGAAGAGGTGTTTGATTAAGATGTAACAATGGGTTTAAGGGTGGATTAAAGTGAGGTTGAGGATTCAAATTTGTTTTGGTAAGGGATCCCTAAATGATGCTAAAAGGTGGCTCTATAAAATTTGGGTTGAGAAGTGAACTCTAGACTTTGAACTAGTCTATAAAAGGGCTTGTAGATGGGTTTGGTTCTTTGGTCATTGGTTTCAAAAATTAATCCCTTAGGTGGAGAAAAGGGAATGGTTTCTCCATCCTTATTTTTGATAGAAGTTTCCAAATTTGGTGGTTGGGTAGATGAGGTAACCTTATCTTGTGGGAAGGTTTCTAAAGAGGGAATGGATGGTTAGATGATGGGGAAGGTAGGTGTAGTGTCCTAAAGTTAAGGAATGGACATGGTTGCTTGCTTTGTTTGGTTCTCTAAAGGAATGGAGAGTAGTTCTACCACTTCAATGACTGGAGTGAAGGAGGAATAAATGGATAAAGTAAGGGTTGTCTCCTTTAGTGTTAAAGTTAAGGTCTCATTATGTGAAGAGAGAGGGGTGGTTGATTCCTTTTTTTGGGTATTTAAAGGAATGGAAGGTGATTCTACTAATTTTGTGAGTGAAATGGAGGAATAAGTAGTTATGGTAGTGGTCTCCTCAATAATGGGATCTCTAATAATAATTTTGATCATATGTGCCTCATGAGAATGAGATGATTCTAGTTTATTGTCAAGGTGATGGGTAGAAGGTGCATGATTGGGAAAAGGTTTACAGAATATGTCAAAGGACTAATTAGGATGTGCATTAGCATTATCAAATTCAAATTCTCCACTATAGATTAAACTTTAGATCTAACTTTTGAAGGTATTGCATCTATTGATGTCATGTCCAATAACTTGATGAAAGGCATAATGGTCATTCTCATTGTACTAACTGAGCACGGGATGAGAAGCATCAAATTGTTATGGTGATTTAATAGGTGGAAGTTGGATGAGGTTATATTTGAGAAATTTGTCCAAAATTGGATCATAAGACTCCCTTATGGGAGTATATTATTTTTGAGGAGATCATTTTTGGTTTTGTTTTTGTTGGTAGGAAGGGTTTAAATAATTGGTTTGATGGGGTTGATTGATAGTTGGTGGTAGAGCAATTTTTATGACAAATAATCTTTTAGATGCTTATATCTTGGTATTGGCATGGTTGGATTAGTTAATGGTTTTGGTAAAGGGAGGGTCATTAGATTTAAAGCTAGAATTCATGTTTTGTAGTTTTAATTTCCCTTCATCGATGGTTTAGTTTTTATGTCTACGTGTCATGGTGAATGCATCATCAAAAGTTCTAAAATTTTAAACTTTAAGAGTGGGATAAATATGTTCAGCACAACCCTGGGAGAAGAGTTCAATAAAATTAGGTTATGGTAAAGAGAAAGAAACCTAGTTGATGAGACCTCTCCATCTGGATATAAAATCAATAATTGATTCATCATCAAATTGCCTGATAGAATAGATGTTAGTAATAAAAACCTTTTTGGATATAGTTATTGAGAAGTGCTCTAAAAAATATTTGGGATAGTTGGGAGAATGAAAATATGGAGTGCTTGGTGAGATCACTATACCAATCAAGGGCTAGTCCTGATAAAGACATAGAAAAGGTACAAAAGAGGAATGCATCGTCATATGTGATAAAATAATAAGAATGATGAAATTATCTCAAATGTTGTTGTGGGTCTTCATTACCTTGGAACTTGGAAAACTTAGGTAATTCCCATTGAGTATGATAAGCATGGATAGGAACTAATGAATGTATGGGTTAATTGCAAGTTTGATCATAGGATAAAAGGTTATGAGACCCAAAAATAGATGACTCCATGTTGGTCATTTTGTCTATTAACATCTTGACCTAAATCTATTTGGGGTTGGGAAACTACATAATTAGGTGGTCAGTTTTATTGAGGTTGGGTGACAACAATGTATGGATAAGTGATAGGGGTGTGGAAAACTTAGGTAATTCTCATTGAGGATGATAAGCATGGATAGGAACTAATGAATGTATGGGTTCATTATAGATTTGATCATAGGATAAATGGTTATGAGACCTAGAAATAGATGACTCCAGGTTGGTCATTTTATCTATTAACATCTTGACCAAATCCATTTTGGGTTTGGAAACTACATAATTAGGTGGTAAGCTTTGTTTAGGTTGGGTGGAAATAATGTTTGGATAAGTGATAGGGGTGTTGAATAAGCCAAATATTTGTTAGCAGTCATAGGAGGTTGGGATGGTGACATATAAGGGTTGATTGGCATAAATGTTTGGGTGGAAGGTGTTATGTATCCTTATGGGTTAGAAACATATGAGTAAGATGTCATAGATACCTGTTATGGGGTTGATATGGGTTGGTTTATGTTAAGAACCTATGTTCTACTCTTCTATTTACATTATTAGAATAGTAGTTTCCTTGGATGCATATGTTTTGTAAGTCATCCCCAGAGCATATTTTTTGTATCCCACATGCATGAGATGAAATAGTTGTTAGAATAGAATTAGCATTTAAGTCAGTGTTAAGGCCTAATGAAGGCATCCACAAATTTTATTGAATTGAGATTGCTCAAAGGAGGTTACCCCCTCGAAGAGGCCAATGATTATATAATTTGATATTGTAATTTATTTTTATTTTTTTCATTTAATATATTGCTAATTTTTGTATTTTATTTAATGTATTTGCAATTATATGCTAATTTTTTTAGGAAGGATCCTTTCATCTAGTATTAGAGCACTTTCTAGGGAGAATTTTTTTTGCTACCCATCATATGCTCTCACCTTGTCATAATTAGATCTTGGTGATTAGAAAGTGGTAATAGATCCATTCCCAGCCCTTCTATGTGATATTCTAGATTTTTAGTTTCATTTTGGCAATAAGACATCACTAAAGATCATGTTTTTCTAAATAACTACATTAAATTCATGTTTTGCTCTTGATTTTATCTTCTATTTTTGATCAGGGTAAAACCTATATACTTAACTATAGGAAGTGCTTGGGTGAAAGTCCTAAAAATCATTATGAGGAGTACCATAGGAACCCCAAAGTAGATGGCTCATTGAGAGGACCTTCTAGTGAAATAAGCAATGACCCCTTCTTGATTGACTAGTTCTCACCTGTGAGGAAAGCCAAGAGTTGTCGCTAAGAGGTAAATCCATAGCCAAAAAAATTATAGAGAGTAGTACTCACTCAGATGGCATTGGTGGCTAGAGTGATTTATAAAAAACCTTTAGGCAATCAATCAAAATTGGGGTCCATTTTCATTAGGTAGATCAAAAATCAAAATGAAATATAAAACCATATAAGTTTCAGAAGACTATCAGTGGAGCAGCAAAACACCAAAAATTAATTTTCATTTTTTTTGAAATATCTTCTCATCTATAACCCTATTGCTTCTAAAAATTTACTAAGACACCTAAAATTCAGTTCTCCACATTTTATTCCTTGAGGTCCCATATCCCAATTCCACTCCTAATTCCCACAAGTCTCATTTTTATATTTTTTCAAGTTCTAACTTTCTCAGTTTCTATCTGTTTGCTTCAAATTTTTACATAGTGCTCATCTCCCTTTTCTTCTTCTTCATCCCTCTTTGATAAATTTTCTAGTTTTTCCATTTTCCCCCATAAAACCACCCTCATCCTTGTCAATCTTACTCATATGCAAAAAAATTAGTAAAAGTACCTTTACCCCTCCTAATTTTGTCCACATTAAAAAAATTCCCTTACTAAACATGTATTAACTTTAGATTTCCCACCTATTGAAAAAAAAACACAATAGAATATGGTAGTCACATGTGCAACCACCAAGATCATGGAGGAAGAAATTGTAGCTTTGATGACCTAGGTCACTGACATAGCTGATATGGTGCATGGATTGAATGAACAGAATGGCCTTTTGCTCGGTAAATTATAGAAGATAGAGTTTTCTTCTAAGAATAATTTTTCATCCACCCACCCACCATGTGGGACCAAATTGGATTTTCCATGGTTTAATGGTACTAACCCAACAAGTTGGATTTATCATGCTGAGAAATACTTCAAACCTCATAATACTTATCATCTCAACAAAGTTCCAATTGCTTCCATCTACTTGGAACTAGATGCATTCCAATGGTACCATTGGTATCTCAAATCTAATGATGAACCTGATTGCACAACTTTTGCATCTCTACTTTTGGGTAGGTTCAGTCCCTCAACATTCAAGGATTTTATGGGAGCCCTCACCAAGCTTCATCAAATAGGCACCATTTATGATTATCAAATTGAATTTGAGAAGCCAAAAAATCACGCTGAAGGGTTATCAAATGAATTATTTAAGAGACATTTTATTAGTGGCCTCAAAGATCCCATTCACTCTGAGGTCAAGATGTTTCAACCTTAAACTGTGATGGTAGCCTTGGGTCTCACAAAACTCATTAGAGATAAAATCACCACCCAAAATCTCACTTATAATTGGGCACCCTCCAAACCCTCTTTTCAATAACCTAATGCCAGGACAACCCCCATCAAACATCTCATAGGAACTAAAATTTATGCACATCATGAGAAAGGGATTTGTTACAATTTTGATGATAAATGGGTTTTAGGGAACAAATGCATCAAGAAAAAATTATACCTACTAGATGTTGATTCTCTACCAAATACTAAAGATTATGAGGATAATACCAAAGAGATCACACAGGAAGCTGATGATTTTATGCACCTAGATTTCCCTCTAGAAATCTCCATGCATGCTTTGGTAGGAGGCACTACCCCTCAAACAATGCATATCCAAGGTTATTTAAGAAGAAACTCCTCAACATCCTTATTGACTCTAGAAACACTCACAATTTTATCAACCCTCGAGTCACAAAGCAAGTAGATTATTTTATCCACCCATGTTCTAGTTTTGAGGTCATGATTGCCAATGGAGGAACATTACCCTACAAGGGCAAGTGTCATAATGTTCATATTTAGTGAGTGACTATAAATTCAAGCTAACATGTTTGATTTATCCTTAGGGGGATGTGATGTTTTTCTCGGTCTGTAATGGTTATAAACACTTAGACCCATCCTTTAGGACTTTTTAAAGTGTTAGATGTATTTCTTAAAGTATGGACAAATATATACTATACAAGGCCTTCATCTGAGCTCCACTAGCATTGTCAACACTCACCACATGGAGAAAATTATCAAATAGGGATCCCAAAACATCATTGACCAACTATTTTCTCTTCATAATAATTCACCATTAGACTCTCACCCACCTTCTAACTTGCACAACATTTTAGTTAAGCATGCCTTAGTTTTTGAGGAAACTACTAGATTGCCACCTCACCAGCCTCAGGACCATCACATCCCACTACTTCTTGGTAGTGTATCTCCTAATATTTGGCCCTACTAGTACATGTTTCATCAAAATACTAAATTTAAAAATATCATCCATGATCTCCTATAGACTAGAGTTATTTGACCCAGTACTAGTCCATATTCTTCACCAGTATTGCTTGCTCATAAGAAGGATGGTTCTTAGCATCTATGCATTGATTATTAGGGTTTAAATAAATTAAAAATCAAGTATAATTTTCCAATCCCCATCATTGATGAACTCCTTGATGAACTCCATGGTGCACAATTTTTCTCCAAATTGGACCCATGCTTGGGGTATCACCAAATTTGTCTTCATGATGTCGACATTCATAAGACAACCTTTCATACACAAGATGGCCACTATGAGTTCCTTGTCATGCCATTTGGGCTTAATAATTCCCCCTCCACCTTATAAATATTTATGAACCAAGTATTCCACCCCTTCTTATGGAAGTTTCTCTTAGTCTTTTTTGATGACATTCTTATCTATAGTCCCACATGGGAGGATCACCTCCACCACCTTGAAACTACCTTGGGAATTCTTGCTACTAACCACCTATGTTTCAAACATTAAAAATGTTCTTTTGGAAAAATAGAGGTGGAGTATTTGGGACATATTTTCATATCTAATGGTGTTTTTGTTAACCCCACCAAAAATTTAGCTATGACAAATTAGCCCCAACCAAAGACCCTCAAAAGCTTATGTGGATTTCTTGGTCTGATAAGATACTATAAAACATTTATCAAGGATTATGGAATAATTATATATCCATTGATATATATGCTCAAAAAATATGCATTTATATGGTCATGTACATCTTCTCAAGCATTTCACAACCTTAAACATGCCATGTGCACCAAGCTAGTCTTGGCCATGCTTGATTTCTTCAAGCCAATTATGCTTGAGTGTGATGCATGTGGAACAAGTCTTGGTGTTGTGATTATGTAGGAGGATCATCCCATTGCCTTCACCAGTAAGGCCCTAACTATATGTAATTTGGTATATTCCACATATGAAAAAGAGATGATGGTTATTCTCCATGTAGCTCATAAATGCAATCCCTATTTTATTGGCTGACACTTTCACATTAAAACTGACCATTAAAGCCTCAAATATTTTCTATAACAATGGGTATCTTCTCTAGATCAACAAAAGTGGGTTTCTAAACTCATGGGATATGATTATTAAATTACCTACAAAAAAGGTAAGGAAAACTTGATGGTTGATGCTCTCTCTCTCACTAGTTTGAAGATATGGTACAACTCTATGCAGTCTCTCTTTCCATTTCCACCTAGCTCCATGATCTTCAATATGAGTGGCATAATGATCTCCTAACACAAAAACTCATTCTCAATTATCTATTGATCCATCTAATAAATCTCATTATACTTAGGATGGGCACATATTACGATATAAAGGTTCCTTAATGTTACCATTAGGCTCCAAGTACACATAACTAGTTTTATAAGAGATGCATGCTTCCCATTCTATTGGTCATTCAAGGTTTCTAAAAATGCATGAGAGAGTTTTGAATAATTTATTTTGTCATGGACAAAAGAGGGATATCAAAACATTTGTTACTGAATGTGATATCTACCAATGTACTAAAGGTGAAATAGTTTCCCCACCTAGTCTACTCTAACCACTTCCCATTCCAACACAAAGTTGGATCAATATTTCCATGTATTTCATGTAAGTGCTCCCAAAATATAGTGGTAAATTAGTGAATCTTATCATAGTGGATCACCTCTCTAAATATGCACATTTATGCACTTCAGCCCATCCCTACACTACTTCCACCATTACTCAAACATTTTTTTATCACATATTCCAACTTCATGGTGTCCCTACTTCTATTATCTTAGATCGTTATTCCACCTTCACCAACCATTGTTGGAAAAAAATATTCAAGCATCTGGGTACACAATTAAAAATGAGTTTGAGATATCATCCATAGACTAATGGCCAAACCAAAATCATCAATAAATGCCTAAAAACTTATCTTCATTGTTTTGTCATAAAACAACCACATTAGTGGGTCAGATGGTTACCTCTTGTAGAATGGTGGTATAATACATCCTACCATACATCTACTAAAATAACCCCATATGATGTAGTTTATAGGAAAGTGCCCCCACCACTTATCCTATATACACCTAATAGTTCACTAGTTTAGGTAGTTAACACTACTCTCCACCATCAAGATCAAATTCTACACATCTTATGAGATAATATTCATTTGGCACAAAATCGCATGAAGTAATAGGATGATCAACACCACTCTAAATTCACCTTTAAATTAGGTGATATGGTTATTCTTATCTTTCAACCATACAAACAATCATCCCTAAAACAAAAGGTGTGTCAAAAGCTTTCCACTAAATTTTATGGTCCATATAAGGTTATCCAATAGATTGGGTTTGTTGTTTACAAGTTGGAGCTTCCACCTTCCTCCCACATTCACCTATAATTTCATGTCTCATGTCTGAAGAGAGTTCTTGGAACCAACATTCAAGAATAAATATTCTTACCAAAATTTGATAATGAAGGCTCCCTCCTTGAACCATAAGCAGTCTTGGTTTGATACACCCAGCAACTTCACTCTCACACCATCACAAAAGTTTTAATTTAGTTGCAAGGACTACAACCCAAAAATTTCACGTGGGAAACATTATTCTAGATTCAATAATGCTTTCCAAAATTGAATCTTTGAGGAAAAAGATTTTTCTAAGAAGGAGGGGATGTTAGGAACCTGTGTTCTAATCTTCTATTTACATTATTATCATAGTAGTTATTTTAGATGCATATGATTTGTAAGTCATCCCTGGACCATATTTTTTTTATCCAACATGCATGAGATGAAATAGTTGTTAGAATAGAATTAGTATTAAAATTAGTGTTAAGGCCCAATGAAGGCATCCACAAATTGTATTGAATTGAGCTTGCTCAAAGGAGGTTACCCCCTTGAAGAGGCCAACAATTATATAATTTTTCTATTGTAATTTAGTTTTGTTTATTTCATTTAATATATTTCTAATTTTTGTATTTTATTTTATGTATTTGAAATTATATGCTAATTTTTTTAGGAAGGATCCTTTCAGTTTAGAGGTAGCTTTGATTTTGTAGATGATGGTATAGATATAGATTGGGTTGGAGGTATGAAAGTGCTAGTTGGTTGTTAATGTTGGGTGGTAACTCTAGTGTTAATAGGTAGGAGTGTTTGAGGTATAGAAAGTACCAAACTCTAAAGTGGGGTAGAAATTGGTGGGTTAGTTGAACTAAGGGTAATGGTATAAATAGGGGTAGAAGATACCCCCATGATAAAATGAGTATAGGTAACAAAAGGTAAAGTTGATCCAATGTTAGAGGTAGTACTTGGGGTAGTAGGTACTTGGTTACTAGTTGTGATGTTGGATGGAGTTTGGGGAGAGGTAGTATGTGGGATATTGGAAGAAGAAGAGGCTTCAGTGAGAATGGGTTGAGTTGAGGTACCACCCACTAGAAGATGGGAAGGCATACCATATGGAGGATTTGTAGGAGGAACCAAAGAAAAAGAGGTATGGTTAGATAAGGTGTTTAGGTAATGTTAAAGAGCCACAAGGTTTTTATCAAGGAAGGCATTGAAATTTGGATCGCCCTTAGCAATAATCAAAGGCTTGGTAGGAGGGAGAGAAAAATGAGGGGAACCCTCAACATTAGAGGTATACTCCATCGAGGAAGAAGAAGAAGGTGGTTATTGGTTGGTTTAATTCCTCAACTACTATCTAGTAAAGATAATGAGATGAAATAGAAGATAAAATGATGAAAATCACACCTCAAACAAAGATCAAGCAAAAAAAAATAACTCAAGGAAATCAAACATATAATAAATCATGTTTAACAACCTAGGGTTATTTTTAAATCACTTTTGGCTTATGCCTTAGAGAGTGTGAAGAGGAAATTTGGTTGGTAGATCAAGTACTAAAGAGGAAATATAAGGTTAGTTTTAGGTTATGTTTAGGTGCTCAAGAGAGAAATATGTATTGATCTTTAGTATGTGGCTTGGTATTGGGGCCCATCCCCTCACTTCACACACCACAGTGATAAGGGTGTTAAGTGTTTAGCCAAAATATATTGAATTTTAGAGTTTATACTCAACTAAAGGGCTGAGTTGGTTTCTCTTTGGTAATGACCTCCAAGTGGAATTACTGGGAAAGGGTAAGGTTTACCGCTAGGAGATGAAATCCTAGTCAATCCTTATCTCAAGTATGTTTTGATGTGTTGATTTATTATGTGGTTTGGATAAGTGTGTGATAACAAGAGTGAAAACTATGATTAATTAATTTACCTTTAAGTTACTAAATTAACTAAAATATGCAAGTAATCAATGTATGCAAAAGATTTATTTTAATCCCAAAAGAAATTTTAGGTTTCATTCAATTAGCATACAATAAAGGAAGAAAAAGGGATGCTAGGTCCCACTAGGCATTCCAAAATGTTTCTCTTAATTTTCACTCATTTCTTAAATTGGAAGCAAGTAATGAAACTAGTAATAGGGTATGTAAAGGGATACCTGATAAAGTATGCACATGATCCAAATGATGATGGGAACTCCTTTTTGGCTTGGAAAGAATAACCTATAGATAAGAAATACACTAGAAAAGGGGTTATTAGTTGGATGGTTGAGTGGACTACCTAGCGTAAGCTAAATCCAAGAAGTGTATGCTTTATAAGATGTTGTCAATCTAATATTTATAATAATTAAGTTGATGTAGATGAAAAGAAAGAATACTTGGATTTAATAACTATAAATTAAATGCATTTAAGATGAGATGAAAGTAAATTTCTTCTTAAATAAAATGACTAAATATAGCAAAAGTGGGTCAATACTCGTGCTAAGATAGTTGGTGTCAAGTTCAAAAAATCAAAAAAGTCTCCATGAATAGGTAAGAACATATAAAATAGGGATTGGTTGGGGTTAAGGGGGTTAAAATAACTTATTATTATTTTCTACCATAGTGACTGTTGAAGGTTGGGTGAATTATCAAGGGTTAGGCTAACCATCGGTAGTTGAGTGACATTCGACAATTGAGGGGACCATCGGTAGTTACCTATGATATTATAGAGATGTTTAGAAAAGTAATGGTAGATTGGGTAACTAGTCAAGCAGAGAGATGTTATGGATTTGAAGGATGGAAAATAATATAAAGATAGGTATGGATAGGATAGAGAGGCTAGAAATAAAATAGATGAAATAAAATAAGCATAAGATATATGTAACTTGATGGTGGAAGGTTTAAGTAATTTGGCTAGAGTGATAGTACTTTGGCCTTTAAAAGTGATTCTGATAGAGGTTCAGGTCTATGTTGATGCTTTTTGTTTGTTGAAGGGATGTTAGATACCTGTATGCAAGATAGCTTAGACACAGATTACTAGATTTCTCCCCCTTTTTCTCTTCCTACTTCTCTCCTTTTATAGGATGAATTTACTAATTATGTAGGAGTAAGTTACTAATTGTGATGGAGGATAAAGTTTCTACTTATGATTTTTTAAAGCTTGTTAGAATCACATAATGAAATTTTATAAATGAAGCCATGGTTATCTCATATAGCTAGTAATTCTTTTAAAGTAGGCTTTGAAGACCTAATCTTTGATGGTCAATCTAACCATCAATGGTTAGGCTAACCATTGGTAGTCAATGTTATAGAGAAAAATTATTTAAAATGGGGTGGATTAAAAATTTAAATTATAGAATTTAGGTTATGGGGTTTAAGGTAGTAAATTAATAAATGGGCTAAGTCAACTAGGTGGTCAACTAGCTTCAGGGTTGGGTAGGAGTTCAAGGAATTTTAACATCTAAAACTATGTAGTTTTTGCATGTCTACAATGACAAGCTTATTTATCAAACATGATGTCCTTTTATTTTGAACACAAAATTGTCTTGACATCTACTATCTAAACCTTGAGATCATTGATAACATTATCATCCTATTTGGAATCTTTATTCAAAGTACATATATGCTCTTCAGGTGCCTTTATCATAAGCCTCCACTATTTGTTTTATTTATTTAACTATTTATCCATCTTGTGCTACTTAGGATCTCCTTGAATCTATTAATATTCCTCTAGAGGACATGATTTGATACCGATTATTGAAAGTATCTACTAAGAGGGGGCAAATCAATATATAATAATGTACATTCAATTCCAAAACCATTCCATCATTCATTGACTTGCGCTAGCAACATCAATATGAAAGCAAATATATCCAAATCATGAACAAGAGCATAAATCACATCAACACAACATATACATGGGAATCCCTCTTATGGAATAAAACCCACTAAACCCTACAAGGTGTACTACAATCCTATAATGATAAGATCTAGTTTAGACCAATTTCAACTGATCAAGGAACTACTATCCCTTATTTAGTCAGACTATAATCCTATAAGGAGATTCTACACCTATCTAGCTGAGTAGCCATAACAACTAGACCTTTATCAAGTTTCACCTTGCAAGGATGTTGTAACCCCCTTAGATGTTGAGAAACAATAACAATACCTATGAATAAATCTACCTTTGAACTGATGTATTCAATGCCTGATGATGGATCTCTAATTATCACTCTTCACCTTCATTCTCCCTATTAATGAAACAACATTGCATACTTGAACTAACACACACAGATCAATTAGGACACATTTCATATCCCAAATAACCCCACTCTTCAACCCTTCACTCATAGTCACTTCAACACACCTATAACATATAAAAAGTCTATCATAATACCAATAACATGATAAAATAGTCATATACACAATCCTCTCTCTAATCCTTAATACATCCATAAAACTCACATATCTTTCACCTTACCTTCACTCATAATACACACTCTTTTAAATAGCCTCTAGGGCTTACTTGCTCATTCTAGGTCTTTTAGGATCCTTAGGACCAATGACCTATATATCCACCTACACTAAATTAATTAGATAAGAATGACTAATCCTATTCACTCTTTGATGGTCCTCAATTATTTTTACCTTATATTTCAAATCTTACCTTCTTCTCTTGGCTCCACACCCAGAGGCCTTTCTCAATTCTTCCAAAAATATAGAAACCGTCATCTTTGGTTTCACTATTTATAGATAGTTCATTATTATCAACACCTTGGTCAGCCATTAGGCATGCCTTCACCCTTAATTCATCTCTCATATTAAGACACAACTAAAAAAAAATCTTCATAGGTCAACCATAGCATCTATGGGTCACCCTTAAGCAACTACACCTATCAAATAGGCCATTGTATCCCTTATAGGTCTCATTGAGACCTAATCACCCATTTATCACTTTATCAAGCAAATAATAACATATAAACTCTTTAAATTTTATAGGTCCAATCCACACACCCCTTTGACATTCTCAAATTATCATAATCATCTCTACTCACCTCTATGTATGCTCAATCAACTCAAATAATAGCATTGTTCATAAAGACACTATGAATGAAAACATAGTCAAGTTTTTAAGAATTATTCAAACATAATATAGATTTATCACACCTCCAAAATTCATATATATTATATTCATGGAGTTTACAACACTCTCCAATAGTTAATCCATCATTAAATATCCAAACAACATCAATACAAGCTCAAAATTCATATATATTATATTCATGGAGTTTACAACACTCTCCAATAGTTAATCCATCATTAAATATCCAAACAACATCAATACAAGCTCAATTACCCTTCTGGGGTTATTTACAAAACATGCACAAACACACAATCAACTTTGAACCATCATAATTTTGACTATACATACTTTAAGACCTTAAAATCTATATATAAAAATTCATTGTGGAGTTCTTTACGTGTTTTATTTTTACACCATGGGAAAATTTGTCTTAGATCAAAATTTATAGCCAAAATACAGAGCACTGGTTTTTCCTTTGTTAAATTCAAATATTCAAATGCAAACGGTCATGGTTAAACCTCAAACACCATGATCACATCTAGTGTCCTCACTACTTATATAAAAAATGCACCATTAATATTATTTTAATTATTTATACCTTTAACTTCATTAAATGATTGTCACTTTAAGCTCTTTCACTCCACTCACACCGTTAGATCAATTTATATGAATATATGTGAACTATTTGATCCTTATCCTTTACCTTTGCTCAAAATTAAACATCACACAATAATTATCATCTAAATCAACATGAACCATTACATCAATATTGTATAATTGACTGTGCATTTTTGGATCTTCATTTGGACCTAATCTTTATCTCTTGCAAAATTGACCAAGTATGGGAACCATTGAAATCTACCTCAAAGGCCAACTTTAGACCTCAATAACTTTTTTTCCACTTAGATGCATGATCTAAATTTTGGACCATGTGATCTCCTCACATAGGAGAATCTAAACATGTATAAATATGATCCTAGAACCTTTCCACATGAAAGATATAATTCCATTGATTTTTTCATTTAGATTTTTTGTCACAGAGCCAACTATGCCATGAACTATCTAAAAGGCCAAAATTGCATGTGCATATCTTTTGATGTACTCCATCGTATGATCTAAAATTTAACACAAAATAACTAAGCATAAAAATTAAAAAACCCATATGACAAAATTGTCCTAAAATTTCCACATGTGTGAAATATAATTCATCAATATGCTTACTCAGCTATTCTTTCCACATGTAATTTTGGCTATGGGAAAACAATGTCAAACTATCTGGGAACCAAACTTTATACTTGAATATATTTTATTATGCTTAGTTTCATGACTTAATATTTGGTGCATAATAACTAGGCATAATAATGAACAACCCATTTGACCATTTCCTCAAAAAACCTCCATGCATGCAAATTTTGACTTCATCAACATGTTTACTCAACTCTATTTAAACATAAAAAACACTATCAAAATGCCTAAGAGACCAACTTTGCATCCATATATATTTGGCTATGCTTCATCACATGAATTAGGACTTATCACATAAAAACTAGGGACTAATTTTATCACAACCATATGACCAAATCCCCTTGACTCATACACAAGTGGCAATAATGATGTCATCAAAATACCTATTCAGATTTTCTACCACTAGACCAGAAAAGTCTAGATGAAAACTATGGACTACTAGATGAATTCCACTCATGCACATAAGCACTCAAATCATATAAAAATTCTTATGGAATCTATTTCACATGTTCAATATACCATAATCATCCATGAACATCTCTAACCATGCTAAAGCTGAAGATCAACCAAGCATATTTCAAGCATACTAGGACAAACACATTATACACTTTGTCATTGTCACTTAGACTATCAAGGCACTTCATACACTCACCTGGACACCTCCATGACATCACCATACATAATTAAAAACTTTCCAACAATCTCTACCTTTATAATTTATGTCAACACCCAACATAAAACAATATATAACTCATGTTCCTTCTCTCTCTTCAAGCACTCTCACAACAAGAAACTTCTCCCCCTTTGACACAATGAAAAAGTGGGCACAATTTGATCCTAAGGAATTTAAAAGACCACCAACAAGAGAGGACCATCCTATAAATATGATACAAAATCCCCCTTACCTTGAGCCCAACTCTTCTTGCCTTGACAACTTCCTCTTGCTCCATGATAACACTCTTTTCAACCAAGCACTACAACCAATGAAGAAATAACACACAAAATATATTTAAATATGATGGAAATCATTAAGAAACATTTGAGAGGGACTCCCCCTAATATCTCTGAGCCATTTTATATCTTGATCATCTCCAAATCTTCTTACACCATGAAGAATCACTACGCAGGCTTACTAGTTTCTTCTCTCAAGCCACCTTATGGACCACCAAATAAACTTTATGCCACTCTCCAAATAGGAAACATGATCTCACCCAACCTAATAACTCTCCTTGAAACACTCATTCCTTAATATTTTTTATAAATTGAAAAAAAACATTATATCTTCATTACTAAGCCTATTTAGTCTCCTTATAGCCCTACATAGAACTTACAAAACTCACAACTTTCAGAAGATACACCTTCAAGACTTGAAACTTCTTATTTGGAAAAATCTCATATTACCCCTCAAACACACTAGTTTTCATCACCTAAATCATCCTTTTCAACATACTAACTTCACAAACCAACTTATCAATTAAGCCTCCATCTTGACAAAATTTTTAATAACTTGAAAACCACAAACCTTCAGATCTCTATGAAAGTTGATTTGACAACCTATTTATCCCATTAAATATATTAAGAAGCCTCAGACTTTAACTCATAATTCAAACCAATTTTCTATCATAGCCCAAAACCCTAGAATCTCAAAACAAATAGAGCCAACAAACCTTCTTCTAGTCAACCTCCACCTTAGAAACCTCTTGTACACCTAGAGAAAACCATTACACACTTCTAAACCAATATTTGAACATCCACACCTTTAGGAACCTTGACTTAATATACCATGGATTTTAACCTACAATAAGATAGATAAACCTAGGAGCACACAAAAACTTATAAAAGGCACAAACAAGATCATCAAAACACTTAGAACATATCACAAAGAAGTTCATAGACATTTCATAGCACCAAAATCTTCATGACACTCCATCATCCTTAATTAGATACCTAGAAAATACCATTCCCTGCTTGCAGACCTTGCACATACTACCAACATTTTTTGGGTAAGTTCTTCAAAAACTGAGAGAAAACATGACATACAAGTTTGTTAATCAAAAAATTCCTTCATAATAAGCCAAAACATATTCTCATGACCTTATTTATCTTGTAACATAAAACAAGACCCAGCCAACATCCACCATGCTTCCTCTTTATAAAAAGTGTCTCCTTGAAGCTAAGAGAGAGACACCCATTTTGACATAGTGAGACTAAAAGTCCTAAAACTTTGGAGAGTCCCATATCTCCATAATATCATTTGACTTGTAGTCTTACTTGAATTTGAATGAATTTTTGACTTCATTTATTTTTTAGATTGTCAATAAATGTTGTCAATATAAACTCTTAATTTTCCTTCATGTCTATCATGGCAAACAAACCATCTTTGGTCTCAGTTTTATCTCTTCTAATAGGGTTAGGTTTCCATGCCCATTTTTGACCTATTCCTTGCACACTAGGAGCTTCATACACCTTATTTTTCTTTGGAAACTCATTCAATCTATTTTTAAAATACCTAGCAATATGACCAACTCTATGATAACTAAAATGAACAAGATTATTCATACCTTTTGCTTGATGATGATTGTGTTCTTATTTTTCTATCTGGATAAAAGATAAATTCTCTTGGTTATTCTGTATCTTCATCATATTTGGTTCCTTATTTGTTGTAGTAGGTATTCCACCTTGATCATGATTATCATTCATAGTCTTGGGTCTCAATACCATTAAGTGACTTTTGGGAGCATCTTTCTTCTTATCAAAACTCAATTTCATCTTCAGACTATTCTTGTAGAATTTGGTAATATGTCCTACTTTATTAAAACTATAGCAAACAATAACATTAAACATACTTCTTGACTAATCTAAGATATGATTTCTCCAAGGCCAATTTCTTCTTCTT